>JAQFZI010000056.1:0-29240 GCA_034695605.1 Eupelops occultus | reverse complement strand
ATTAGTTTTAGTCATTCAAACAATTCTGTCGTTTAATAAATAATATTTTTCGAGCAAATAGTCTGAGGCTTTCCTCTGATATTCAATGAGAGGGCATTCTCTGGCATCCCAGTGCTCTTCGTCTCAGCTTTTTGGGTAAGATCTGTGTGGCTGTGAGCACTCTGGTGGCCAACGCTCTGTTAACGAGCGCCTTATTTGAGGGGAGGGACTATTTGAGTGTAGTCGGAGCGTTACGGTGTTTGTGGAGGTAATGAAACGCTGCCAGGAGTTAGTTATCGATCAACGCATTCAAGTGGAGTGCTCTGCCTGTGCTGTGCTTTAGATTAGCACAAAAATATAGTGTCAGAAAGTAGTACCATATTTACCTCCGATAGAAAAGTTTGTGCAGCTTTTTGGGCGCCGACATGTAGTAAGTATTCGTAGACATATAGCGCTAACCTTTAAATAGAAATCAATGTTTTAATTGAAAGCTTTAATTTTGAGCCAAAATTCATGTCAATTATGAATTTGAATGCATTTATAGCTATAATCATCTGATAAGACAATTGAAATAAAAGTTATACTTACTTTTCTCTTGCCTGAGCATCAGAAGGGACGGCAGAACCTTTGCCTTTATTGTACATAGCGTTGTCCCTAACGTTGAGCACCTGCCGGTATTGAAATAGAGGCCAAAATATCAGGCATTGTCTCTATGGTAACAGAGATTGATCACTATATGTGTGCTATAAGTGTTATATGTGTTGTGTTCGCAGCGATTTATATCCAATGTTGGACTCGACTCACTCCACAACACTCTTTCAGTGAACACAAGCTTCGACACAACTGCTCACTAACACAACCCAGGGAGAGAGGCACAGAGAAGAGGAGAGGGAGAGAGGGAGAGAGAGAGAGAGATGAGTCTAACATTAATACAGATATTAGGGAAAGTGCTTAGACTGAGCTAACACTGCCTTATATTCGCTTTTGTCCAATGCTTTCACTTTTTCATTCATCTATTAAGAGGTATATAACAAACGCGCCATTTATGGATGTCTCCAATCATTTGCACAGAATATTAGACAAACTTTTCGATTACTATTCCTCTGATTTTGCATTAGATTTACACAAATTTGACATAATTTTCAGTTTTGATTCGCTATTCAATCGATTTGTCTTTTTCTCAAATATTGTTTCCAATAACGACTTAATCAAGTGTTCAATAGTAACCACTTTCGGTATTTCAACACTTTTGATGGTTTGACACAACTTTCAACAACTGTTTCTCAACTGACACATGAATCGACAAAATTCGTGTTAATTTTTTTAGTTAATTGATAGTTGAGTTTAGTTTTGTTTCCTTAACTACTAATCTGTGTTTTTATTCTATTTTTTACTGAATTAAAAAAAGGATTAAATTTATGTAACAATTATTTTAAATTAAGTACAGAATATAGTTTCACATAAATTCTTTCAATCAATTAATTAATATTTTAAAACATTTTAATTAAATAGTTTTGAGAAACTATAAACCAATCCATTTATTGTAGACATTAGGAGTCGCCAATGTTTACAATAATTGAAGCAAGGACAATTGCGAACAAATCCTATTTTTACTCTCAATAACTTTGATATTTAAAATATTCTGTTCAAGAATTTGTTGTCATCATCTTTAAAATGAATCTAGCAATTAGTAACTGGTCCTAGAAACTCACATTAATATAAATCCACGTGTTAAACATTACTCTAGTTATCTGAGCAAGCCATCAATGATCTATATCTAGTTATAAATTTAAATCTTGTTTAATATCTCAGAGAAATCATTAATTTACAGCAATTTATCGAACAATTAATTACATAAAATGTGTTATAATTCACTCTTTCTTCACAATTAGACTAAAAATAATTGAAACTCTAATTGTAGTCATAATTAAAATGAAACCCAAACTGTAATTACAATAAATGTTTTATAAACAACGCGACAGATATTTATGAAATACTAATGCGATTACATAATTATAATTAAACTCTTTTCTAATAACAATTATCGTTAACTGATTGCCGAGAAATTCATTAAAAAATGCCTTCTCTTCTAAATTTTGTTCGCTAACAAAATATATTGATTTTTCAAAACTCTTGGTTTGAATTGGTTTTCCCTTCACTTGAATTAAGCGAAAAAATTGATTAATAATCAAGAAATCATTTTTTTTATGTTTTAAGTAAAATAATAGTTAAATATTTTTTGAGACATTAAATCGATTGAAAATATAAAATCGATTCTTTCATTAAATTCTGTTCCGAATTTATGTTTTCCTTAGAAATTAACCTTAATTTTCAAGTAATTATGTTATATATGAAAACTTCGCCTCAATTCTTATTTTTACTTATTTCTGTTAATTACTAGTTATTTGATAAAATCAACACAATATTAATGGTTGTATATCTGTCCCTACCTTTAATTGTAATATTACTGAAAATTCTTTTGAATTTTATAATAATTTAGTTCTTGACTCAGAATTTTTAATATTCCAGCAAAATATCATTTGTGAAAGATGTAGGCGTTCTTATACTAACATGGATGAATCAGTTAGAACTAGACAAGGATTTTGAAAACTGTTTGTGATTAATTTCAGAGATAGCCAGGTTGGACCGCCAGGGGCATTAAGGGAGGGAAAATGGCGGACTTTTCGGCCAAAATTCTAGAGGGGGTCTAGTGAGCAATTTTTGTCAATTCTTACTCAAAAATTGTTCAGACACTCAAAATTCAATGGGATTTTCAAAAATTTCAAACTCAGGGGGATTTTTGGGCTGATCCCCCTTGGCTACCTCTGATTAATTCTAAACAAAAGTTCAACAAAACTGGAGGAATCTCTTTTAAAAACTTATAAATTTGAAAGAATTTTTAGTGTACAGAATAAACAAAATTGTTAAGAATAAAATGCAAGAATAAAAATTGTTAATTGAAAGATAATTTAAGAAGTATTGGCAGACATTTAAAACTAAATGTGAAGTTCCTATAACTGGATATAAAACATAAAAATAATGTCTGATTTTGAAATTAGAGCACAAACTAAATGAATAAAATAACAACAAATTCTATTAAAATATATCATTTCAATTGATTTTTGTGACAAATTATAAGAGTTTAGGAATCTTTAGAATTCAAATGAAAAACAACTAAAATAACTTAAAAACTTTGAAAACTAATCTCCAATTTTTCTTAATAGAGATTTTCAATAAATTTATATAAAAATAAGGAATATTTAAGTTTTTATAAATACAAAAGCTTTTAATCTCTTCAAAAAAAAAACAAAAGACAATAATCGGACTAATTTTTAATGATCTGGACTCAAAAGTGCTTTAGTAGTTCCTCAAATAGTTTCTATCATATTCCCCCTTAATTTATAATTATGGTAATTCAAAAAGTGAAATACCATCTTATCAAAGAACATTTAAAAATGTAAATTCAATGTTCAAAACTTACTGATACCAGCATCAAAAGTAATTTTTTTATTTAACAAGTTATTTATGATTAATTTTTCAAACTAATTATACCAAAGTCATTTTTTCTGTGCTTCTAATTATTCTTAAACTTTAGTGTAATCTGATTGTAACCGAACCCAACCCGAAATTTTGAGTCCTCTCCCGTAATCTTGTCTAATATGTGCACTTAAATCAATACATAAACCATTGGCATTGAAATTCATGTCTGTTTGTGGACTTAATTTTGAATTTTGAATAAATAATTTTATAGATCTAAACAAATATTAGAAAAACCAAAATGTATTTCATTATTATTATTATTTTTACAAAAAGTGTTTACTGTTTTAAGAAGAGATGAATTAAAGTCAAACAAAATTTGTTGTAAAGAATTAGAATTTGATAGAAATTGTGAGTAATGTTACGGTTTGTCACTAAAGTAAGTGAAAAATGTAAATACTTTTTGACTATAAGTTAGTTTGCAATCTGAGTCTCATCACTACTACTGACAACACTTACGGAAGTCTAATGTGAATGAATGTCAATGAATGCGAAATAAATTATATGAATGAATGCCAATGTTTTGTGAAGAAAAATGAATGCAATTAATGAACAGTTTCTACATTTTTAATATTCACTAAAATAGTTATAAAATTTATGGCAAATATATTTTAATTCATTGTTATATCGAAGTAATTACGAGCAGATAATGACTATTAGATATCAAAGTAAATACCATTAATATGTAAATATTCGACAAAAGGCTGTCCAATGATTTCAGTGCAGATATTAACAATTGTTGGACCGAATCGTTGCAAAGAATTAAGTGTTGCCCTAATATAACAAAATTTGTTGTCTTATATTAGATTTATTTGCTTTCAATGCTTAATAAATAGCAAACAATACCAATAATAAGTCTATTGTCGACATTGAGCTCAATACCAATTGACCTTAAATTAAGTTATTTTACACCACTTTTTATGCAATAGTTTTTCATTTAAAAAGTTATGAATCTCTAAAAAATTATTTAATTTGTTTTTGAGTTGTTTTAGAAAAACACATATCATATCGAATAACAATCGAAAAGTTTGTTTAATTTCTGTTATGTTTTAATTGAGAATATTTATGGTTAGTTAAGACAAACTTATAGCCACTGATTAGACATAATTGGCTTTTACTAAATCTTATAACAATTATTGAAAATATTTATAAACATATATTTAAATAGTTATGAGAACCTAAACCTAAAATACTCGTCGAACTAAAATTTATTAACCGGTTTTGTTGAATACCTGTATTTTGTTTTAATAATAAAACTAAACTAAAACTACATTTAATCAAATTTGTATTTTTGCCCAATTTTTACACTCAATTCTCAAATATAAAAATAAACTCATATATCAGTAATATATCATTTAGTCTATGAGCGATGAAATGCATTTAATTCATATCTAAAACACAATTGAAACCATCATTTCATATATAAAATGTTGCCTTGTTCATTTTATTAACATAATGTTTTTTGAAGACAGGTCTGCTAGACAATTAGCCTGAATAACAAGAACAAAGTATGTCACCGCGCAATCACTTTACAAAAAGGTTCTTCTTGTCTAATATCGGATCAAAGCTAATGTTTGGTTGAATTTAATCAAAATTAAAAGAAGTTACCTCTCATTTGAAATAATTAATTGGATTCAATGATAATATCTTATATTAAAAATGATTTAATATATTTTATAAGACATTTAATTAAGAAAAGTATTTTTGAATTAAATGTAATAATGTTTTGAAGTGAATGGTTTTGACTGTCATTCGATACCTTTATAACTAAGTGTTTGTATTAACACATAATGCGTTTAATGTTTTGAGGAAAACATTGACTAAAGTCAGGCATTTCTCCACAAATATTTGGATTAATATTTATTTTAATGAATTCAAATGTCCTATAATTTAAATACTAATATCTGTTTCTAAAAACAAATGATTAAATTTCATAATAATTATTAGATTTGATTGAATTAATCATTGAATCATTTGGACTGAATTAAGCCGAAGCCGGTTTCAAACCGGTTCCTCAACTCAGGCAATGCTTTTTTGAAATTTTCAAAAATAACGAAATAATCACTCGATTCTGACCGAAATAATACTCGAAATGACTTTTCGATAACTCCGGAAACAATTATTTATTAGTTATTTGATAAATGTGTCTGAGATCTGATAGTTTATAATTATTTCATATGTTATTAGCAAGTTAATATTTGACAATTGATTAGAATTTTTCAAATTTTATTGATTTTGATAATAAATTTTTGTTAATTTGCTAAATATCTAAATTTTTATGATAAAAATCGTTTTCAAATCACTTATAAAACTGCTGTCAATTGATTTGATTTTTCAATTAATGTCTAATTTATTAATAATAAGAATGTCGGCTAAGAATTCATTGAACTTTTTGAGGCAACTCTTAATAGATTTGAATATTAATGCAATTCATAGACTCATAGACTTTATTAATAAATATATTGATAATGAATTTTGAGATAAATATTAAACTAATTAAGAATTGACACCAAATATAATAAATTATTTGATATATGATTACAATTAATAATTATTATGTTTTTGTATCTAATTGTAGATAATTTACGAGAAATTAAATACAATTATAATATTTGTGTTTATTTTGATATAAGTTTGAGAACAAACAGATATCAAAAATAGTAATAATAATAATAATAATAATAATAATAATATATTCTGACCTCTTTTGACAATCAATTGTTTTCATTCACTCATAAATCGATATAAAGTTTATGTTTGCGTTTGTATTGCATTTAAATTAATTTCGATATCCATTTAGTGGCAAAACAATTGAAAATTGCGGCTCTTATTCAAAGTTTAAATGTTGTCAGTCACTGGTCTGTCCCTCCAGTGGTGGCCAATCTTATGGCAATAAAATGATGTTATGTCACATCCGATCCAATGAAACACTGGAACTCTTGTCTTCACTTTAATTGTGAAAAAGTGTGGATAAAATGCAAACAAACATTGAGTCCATTAATAAAGTCTAAAATCAATTGAATCAAAATTAGAGCCAAATATCATATGATTTGTTATTTTCTTTCGTAGGAATTGTTTTCCAGTCTTTTGAGTCAATCGATTAGAAGTCAATGTTTTTATCGATTTATTCAAAACTTTTAGTCTTTTATAATATTATTATTATTTGATCACAAAATTCACTTCAATTAAGATTATTATTAATTTTAAATTTATATTAATTTTATATTAAATAATAATTTAATAAATAATTTCTTCAATTTGTAGGTATATTTCAAAATTGTCTTCAATTATATAAGTCTTCGAAATATATATTCAATAAATACTGGAATTAAATAAATATATAATTCGTTCGACAAATAAATACTTATTTATAATATTTGTGAAGTGACCCGAAATTCGGTTATGGATTCGTCCGATGGAACTATCGATTGGACACAATTTGTGTTATATGTCGACCACTTGATTGAGATATCGGACAAAATCGGAGATAATTGGATTCGGCGACACTTTTCGGTAAGCAATCGGTTTGTTGTCTTGTTTTGAACGATGGCTTCAGTCGAGCGGTTCTTATGATGAAAGCAATCGATTTTTGGATTGTTTTCACTGAAAGTATCCGAAATATTTGAGTAAACTATAGTCAAAGCCCGATATTAGAGCTGTTATCGCATTAATTGGTTTTTGACGAAACAAAACCGAATCCAAAATCATATTTTGATTCAATTTTAGTGCTTTTGAGTCGTTAGACGTTTTGCAGTGTTTGAGTGTTCACTCTCTGTCTGACAACTGGTGAGTGAATGTCTGTCCCCTCCTTTCTGTGCTTCACTTTACAAGTACTGAATCTTTCGTACACTTTATGCGAACGTTTTATTTCTCTTCGTTAGAGACCAGAGACTGGTTTTGCAATGCATACAACCAATGGTCTCATCCATTCAAACACAAGGGATGACAGCTTCCAACCAGTGCTCAAAACTGCGAGTTGTGTTGACTCCAAAGCACAAGTCAATACAGAGCCGGCACATAATCACCAGAATCGAATGCAGCGCTCGATTCTAACTATGCATTTGTACAACATTTGACAAAATTATTTTCAATTATTTTTCGCACTTATTTACTCATTAATTCAATTTTGGTTTTCTAAAATGAGCTTGCACACATAACCACACATAACAACACATAACCACAATATATTAATCAATAATTAGATAATCAGTTCCATTAAATTTATTTCACGCAAAGTTTCATGTTTTGTTCAATGTTTGTCAACAATTATATAAAGGTGATGTCAAAATTGGACCACATATATTAAAAAGAACATGATTGAAATCAAGTCAATAATAATAATGTGCTTTTGGCTGCTCTTAAAATTGGTTATTTCCTATTCTTTTGAGATATCTATTTATATAAATAAATACTTTAATTATTTATTATTTAATTATATTTGAAAATTTATTAGTAATTTGTGGCAAATGAGTGAAATATTTTAATAAAATTTAAAATGACTTCATATTTAATAATATTTGCTTTCAATTAAATAATTTTTGACAACAATTCAATGAATTAATGTTTTGAAGTCGAGTGTAGACATGTTTTGTACTATAGAAGGCTTCTCTTCGTTTATACTCCATAGCAGTTCGAGTGCTTTCGGGTCTCTCCCACATTCAAAGTTGCCATTGGCGAGGGAGTACTGGATATCTGTCCAACATCACTGTGTAAGCTGTGCGCGCGTCTGTCTCTCCCAAATCTCTCTCATTCCCTCTCAATTCTCTCTCTTCCTTTCCCTGCCTCCCTCTCATAAGCTCTCTCTCTCTCTCTCTCTCTCTCTCTCTCTCTCACCCCCTCTCTCACACACACACACACACACACACACACAAACACACACCACATACGAAACATAATTTATAAGAACACAATTTCAACGTATTTGTGCACTGACTTCAGACCCAACCCACTATAAGGGACACAATAATTTCCAGTCTAAACTAGCCTTGACCCTACCTGGACTCGACCCCATCCCCAAAACAGTATAACGAGAATATTTTGATCATAACTTGGCATTTGATTTTAGCACTAATTTAGAGGACAGTCATTGATTCGGTTAATAGTTTGGCGCAAATTATTTGAGTGATTGCTTAGAATTTTGACAACAATTTTGACAATAAGTCCAATACTTATCGATAATCAGTGAACCAAAAAATTTGAGGTCATTTTTGTTTCTCAAAATTATCCCTAAAACTAAAGTTCACTAAAATTCTCGCTTTTAATTGAAAAAAGGTATTCAATATTGAATTCTTCTGCACTAACTGCTAACACACCGCCTGAAGGGAGTGTTGGGTCCAAGTGTTGGAGTGGAGACATATACTCTGTTATACTGTGCTATCATTTTCTGTTAAATTAGTTAATATTTTGATTTGTTTGACGAAACGACAACTTTTCACTTAAGAGTAGGTTTTTTGACAAATTCTTACGACAAAAATCGGGTGTTTTCTCAAATCAAAACGAGTTCACAAAAGCTGCTCCGGAGAGGAGAGGAGGCCCAAAATGTGTGGCTCTTCAACCAATTGTGTGCCGAATATTCATTCAAATTATCTTTATTTTAGTCTAATGTTCAAAATGAGCTCATTTTTTCGATTAATGACTAACTTATTCTACTGAGTTGATCAGTGATCATGCTCATATTAAATACATGGCTTTGTTTCATGTCCTAATTTTCCTTGCTTGCTCAATTATTAATTTATTTTAAAAATAGTAAATTTTATATAATATTTATAATTTTAAAAATATGAGACAATTAGTAAAACTGTCGACCCTTTCATTAAATATTTGACAGAATATTCTTTTAATCGAATAATTTAATGAAAAATGAGGTAAAAAGTGTTGAATCATTTTTCGATGAATGTTCTTGTTTATTAACACTATTAAAATAAATATTGACAAATTTAGTCCGGATTAATCGATTTGTTTGTTTTACTTGTTTTGCAAGTTTATATTGTTTTGTAATCATAAAATTTTCGGAATTCATTGATATTTGATTGAATGTGTGATCAATAGATTTGAATAGAATTGTAAATAAATTCAATCAAAACGTCATATTTAGTGATAAAAACTGATCCGATATTAATATGGTTTGAATTGTCGTCGTTTTGACGATTAATCACTATTAGAGCTGAGGCTTAGCTTTTGGGTCAACAGATTCTGACAGCAGATGATTGAATCAACTGATAACCATTTATATCAACTCTTTATAATCACATGAATTCGCTATTCTCTCCACTTATAGCACCTGTATTTAAATCTGAATATTATTTTGTTTCATAAGTTTTTGTTCAGAGATGTGCAACGACTCAATCAAATTAATATCAAAATTCATTAGAATTACTAATAATTTACTAAAAATTATTATATAAATGACGCGATTGAGGCTTAAATATCAACATGCTTGTTCTTTATAATAATTTAGGTATATGTTTTTATAAGTTGAATTTATAATTTTCTGTTTATTTCTCCAATTATTTGAACTATTTTTGGTAATTCTTTTGAGATTTTATTCTTTGCAAAAACTTTTGATTATATCTCAACTTTATTCTCAAGATTTTTAAAAAATACATAATTTAAAAATAAGTTATAACTTAATTACAATTCACTCAATCACTTATGTAATTGTTTAGAATTTGAGCAATCACAATCACATTTTGAGAATTCTTGGTTAGATATGTGATTAGATATTGCAAAGAATAGAGACATCTACTTTCGCTAATAGTTACCATGATAAAATTAGTAACATTGCCTTTATTTAACTCAAAAACTTTGGATATTCCTATTTAGAAAAGTCTATCACCTTGATCTGGAATGTTTTTCCTGGTAAAAATTTCCATTTGTTTTTGAGTTGCTTTCCCTGCAGGATTTTGACATGCTAATTTTAGTTTATATAAACGTTATCAGTAGAATCAAAACATTCATTCATATGCTGTGCTTAAAAGTGACTCATTTGACAAAAAACAAGAAAAGTTTTTGAACCAAAAAACAAATGAATTGAAAAAAGAAATCGACGAAAGAATCGTAAAACTTATCTCAATATAAATATTCATTTTTCATCGTTTTTTTCTGGCAATGAAATCAACGCATGATTTGGCACAGAATGAGTTTTTATAGTCTATGATATTTTATTAATTCCTACGTTTTCCTAAACGTAAGCCAATAATAGTTTTATTTTTGTTTCATTTGGTTTCGACTTTCATTAGAAAAATTGGCAAAAATTCATATTAAGGTATAATAGTATCGATCAGTTTTAGCGTTAAATTCACTTTCAATTAATCTAATCATCAATTCCTATAAAAATTACTTATAAGGAAATAAATCTCAACTTAAATAACATTTATTAAATAGCAATTAATGACAATTATGATTAACATAATTATTGATTATTAAATTCTTTAAGAAAAAGACAATTTTTGCATTAATTTTTGATTTAAATGAGCAATGTCCATTTCTCTACATACATACAATTGTTATCATTCAGAAGGTTTCTTTTAGTTTTTCCTCGTCTTTTCCTCAACTGATTTAAACTAGTTTAATTGCGTTTTTATTGATAAAAATGTGACCAATCTCATTTCTTTAAATATTTTTAAAGTGAATTGAGTCGACATCTATTGGTCTTTCATTAAAACAATTACTTAAATATTTTGAATGAATGCAAATATTTTGTCAAAACAATATTTTTTGTCAAATTTGAATCAAATTCAGTGATGTCTTCTACTGTTTTAACCGCACATTCGAAGCCGATTCGAAAGATTTTGAGTCAAAGTGATATTGAATTGTGGCTAAAATGTGATGGATATAAAGATTACTTGAGTTTTATTAACCAATTGAATAATTTCGCGAAAGGAGTTCACAACAGAGCTCTTAACAGAAGAGAACAGATAACTAACGAACTCTTGATATCTGTTGTCACACTTCTCGACAAATTGTCAGAACTGGTTGATAAGGTGGAGCCTTTCGATGACGACAAGAACCAAAGATTTGGTAATAAAGCGTTTAGAGTTTGGTTCAGTGAAATGAAGTCCGAAGTAGACATACATCTGAATCAATTGCTCCACTCTTCTGAAGCCATAGAATTAATGCCATATTTAATGGACTCTTTTGGAAATGAACAGCGCATTGATTATGGGACCGGACATGAGATGTGTTTCGTTATCTTTTTAATGGGTTTATATAAATTAAAATTAATTAATACTTCAGAAGAAGTTCTTAACAAAGAAGTGGTTCGCAATTTGAGTCATCAGTTGCTCACTATTTTCGGTGTCGTTTATATGCCGCTCGTCCGCAAAATACAATTGCGATACCGATTAGAGCCGGCGGGAAGTCACGGAGCCTTCTCTTTAGATGACTTTCAGTTCCTCCCGTTTTATTTCGGTTCGGCCCAATTAATCGGTCACCCAGATATCGAACCGCATTCTTTTCCCGATCCAGAAGTGGCCGAAAGATATAAAAACGATTATATGTTTTATTCGGCCATTAATTTCATACATGAAGTGAAAAGCGGACCCTTTGCTGAACACTCCAACCAATTGTGGAACATCTCAGGGGTTGACGACTGGTCTAAAATAAATCGGGGATTACTTAAGATGTATACCACTGAATATTTGCCTAAATTTCCAATCGTTCAGCACTTAGTCTTCGGTCAAAACGTTTTGGTTTACATTTGAATTTACTTTTAATTTATTCAGAATTTGAAAAAATGCAAAATTAATCAATAATTTAATGTCTAAAGACGTAAAATACATTTTATCGAAAGGCATCTCATAAATGAATGTAATAGTTGTCAATAAATTGTCAATTTTTGTATACTTTAATAATTTATTTTAATTTTTGTCATTTTTATTCAAAAACCCATAAAATTGAAAGTTATTTAAAATTTTTGAATTTTAATAATTTGTTTCCACTTTTAATAAACTGAAGAACTAATGAATGCTTTAAAACATTAATTTTTGCCATAAATTGATTGAAATTTGTTTAAAATTATTTAATTGTTTTGATTAAAGGATGAAATGGGAGGCATATATTTGTCGAAAACAGTATTCAATTCAGAGCTGAGCTCTCAAACCAAAGATGAGAGCAATTCTTTACAGAATCCAAGTGATGAATGTGACGACCCTCAAGAAGCGAGTTGTCTGTCCACACAGCCTATCATTAAATTTGAATATCATGTGGTTTATAGCATAAGCTATTCTGTTCCCGTTCTCTACTTTACTGCCAACAAATCAGGTGAGGGTTAAAACTATAAAAAGAATTCTTCTCTGTTCAAACTCTGGCCTAATATTAATTGAACTAGCTATTTATGTCAAACATAATCACATATAACTTAAAGTTGCATTTTTTTTATTTTATGTTTGAAAAGATGGATCTGTCATTCAATTGGAGGACATTTGGAAATTCGTTCCAAAGTTATACAAATCGGATGAATCTCTAACTGAAGGCGAGATAACAGACGATTCCGATCTCTATCGACATTTGGGTTCAATGTTGACACAAATGGTAAGCATTTGTTTAAATAGTAAACAAGTCTTCAATTGATTCGAAACTATGATTGAATCCATTTTTTGTAACAAAATTAGTTATATTTAGATTTGTCTGAAAATAGTTTTTTAATCGATAGGAACACCCATTACTAATGCGACCCTTTTATTGCGTCCATCCCTGCCATACGTCAACTCTAATGAAGAATATTTTTGGAACAAAAGATTTGAGAGACAATCGATTGCTGAGAGAGAGACCAAACTATTTAATCAGTTGGTTGAGTACAATTGGACCCATGGCTGGCCTTTCCATGAGTTTAGAATATGGAAAATGAATCAATATTTTCTGTTTGTATCAAATTTTTAATTATTTTGTATTAAAATTGAAAAAAAGAAACAAAATTTCATTTTTGAGACAAAATTTATTCGGAATATTATTTACAGAAATTCAAACGAAAAGACAATTTTTGTTTTGAATAGATTTTGAATAATCTGTGCTTTAAATTAATAATTGCATATCAAATGGCAAACGATTAGTCTCTGAAAATCTAACATTTTATTGATTGAGAGTTTAGTCTAAAAAATTAATTTTTTGAGAATTCATTTTCTGAGAAAAATAATAAAATTCTTTTAAATAAGATATCTTTTTAGAGCATCAAATGGTTTGGAAATTTGATCAAAACTTCTTATTTTTTTATACAAATAGTTATTTCGATTAAAAACTTGAAAATATAGCGAAAGGTATTTAAAAAAGGATCGGCTAATGACTAGTGAAACAGTTGTCTTACATATAATCAGAATATAAATTACAAATCGAGTGAAAGTGTTTTGTTTTTTTCCTAAAAGGAATGCGTTTTCATTAGTTTTATTACAAACACAACATTGGGATCGATATTATCAATGATTACATTTATTTCATTCAATTTGTATAAAATTGTTTGAAAACATTATTAATATTAATAACTTTTATTCAAACATTAAAACTGATGTTTAATCTCTTCGATAAAAAATATATTTTATATTTGAAATCAAAATAATAGACAAAATAAATAAAGCGCTAAAAAATTAAGTCATTGAGTGGTTTGAGTGGTAATAACAGATCGATGGAAGAAAACTATGAAAACATTTCTTATATTATGAAAAAAAATCAATAAATTATTGGAGAAAAAGATTTGGATTTAACTAAAAAATTATTATTACTATTGGAACGACATATTTATTGTACTTTTGCTAAGAAATTGACAAATTCATGATTAAACTCGAATTTCAATAATTCAATCGATTCTTTCGTTACATTATCTGAATGTCTGAACTGAACTCAATTACGATTTCGATCAATGATTTGTCGCTTTGAGAGAAGTTATGAGTATTTGTTGTTTTTCCTGAACTTTTGTGTTCATCATTGAGGAAGAGATAAACAAAATTTGATCGAAATTTAATTAACAAACCATTGATTGTTGAGATAATCGCAACAAATGTTCAGAAGTCAGACACAATTTCAAACACAGACCTATTCAGACGAAAAGCGTCTGATATTTATAGCACTTCAGGCGTCCAAACGTTTCTTTCAATAAAACCGAAAATAAATTAAAAATAAATATCTTATAAAATAAATGCCATTTCTTCACACAATTGAATCGATTTACGCCTTAAATGTTTTTAAAAAACAGATCTTAGTTTTATCTTCTAATGTCTTGGAGTTAAATGTTTTGACACAACCGAAAGCTTTTACACAGAATTAAAAATGAAGTTCAATTCGATGTCTTGGATGTGAGTCACAAATATTGGTTCACTTAATTCCATTTAAATCAATCAATGGTTGAATCAAATAAGCGGTGATTTGTTGCAACGATTTTCAACTTTCGGTCGATTGATTCGAATTTCGATTTAAATGATGAATAGATTTAATTTGAATTGAGTTTCACTAAAAATAATTCACAAAAAGTTATTTCAAAAAAACTAATTCCGATTTCAATGATTAATAGATCCGTCGAATTGAGTGATGAGTTTTTGTATAAAAATTAAATAATTTTTGTCTTCAATAGACTGCCACTAATTTATATATATGTATAATATATATACAAATAGAAGATATTTTGTCAGATCATTTGAGGCACTTTTCTTGTAAATAAGGAAACAGTATTTTTTCGGAGTTTCGGTCAAATATTGACCAAATTTTGAGACAATAAAACGAAGTCATATATAGAAGCGATGCTATAATTTTGTTTTGACTTCTTCTGCAATACCACCCCATTTGAGTTTAAAAGTACCAGTTCTCCACTTAATGTCAGGCTCCCAGAGGGCCCTGATAAAAAGGATAAACGCACAACACTCTCTCAACATCCAGGCCACCACAAAGTCAGTCTTACTGAATGGTATCGAACCGTTCTATTGATTGTAAGATAAGAGATAAACAAAGATTAAGAGCGACTCAAAAGAGACTGAAATCGATGAATGCATTAATATTTTCTATGAAATAACTGTCAACTTATAAATAAATAATAAATTGGATAAACACTGACCTGGACTATACACAGAAGAACGTAATCGAGTAAAAACCATAACAACATATGGAATAAGTAGACTGCGAATGGATCGAATTGGAACAGGAAGTTTAGGGCCCAGGCGGCCAACACCCCCAACATTAAGCACTCGGATAATGGTTCTAATAATATCATGTGTGGAATCATTGCTATTCGAAGTTTGGCCCATCTGTCAGATGTTTATAAACATTTATTACAAACCATTCGATAATTTTTTAAATGTTTACAATATATCTTTATAATAAAGCAGAGATTTCGGTGTGTGTGTCATCAGCCTAATGCTGAGTAGCTATTATAGCTTCTATAATAGAAGTTGAACTCAAACCGGTTCCTATTAACTGACCATTGGTTTTAGTGATGTGTGTGTGTGTGTGTGTGAGAGAGAGAGAGAGAGAGAGAGAGAGAACACAAGAGAAGATCAAAAATAAAAAAAAGTAGGAGCGCTTGGAAGAGAGGGCACATAAAGGGGAGAAAAGGCATAGGCATAGAAGGCATGGTTTATTGATTTTTCACGGCAACTAAATGGATGAGAAGACAAGGCTCCAGGCATTATAGCACTAGAAGTTGGGGAATAGCAAAGCCAGAAAGACACCAAAGTAAAGAGGGGAGGGGGAGAAAGGGCAGGACGAGCACGTAGTGCAACGTTATTAAGCAATAGCTGTGCCATTGACACCAGGTCAACTAACTTATTCCACTCTTACCATTAAACTATAGTTAACTACAACTAAAATTGTCTTTAATTTTGTTGTTTAGTCAAACATCTATTAAAACAATAAAATTCATTTCAATTAATGTATACTTTGAGAGAAACACTCCATCCCTACAAATAAATAACAAAATTGAAATTCTGTACCCAATCCAAGAAATAATTCTAAATTTTGTCCAAATTGTTGTCATATATTGTTGAAAGTGAGGAAAACTGTGGACAAGTCATAAATTGGTTGGAAATGTATAGAAATATATCACTTAAATAAATGTAAGAACAGATTTGGAAAAGGATTGAAATTTAGTCTAAAGTCAAACAATAAATTTGAGCTAAAAATTAGAAATATTTAAAATGTTTGGCGATTTGCTTATCGCGTAATTACAGTCAAAAATCAAAGAAGAAGTTGAATATACTATACAAGAATTCAATGGAATGCATGCTCTGTCTTTCGAACTTGCAGTGCCTTCCCCTATGCCAGTGCTCTCCCTCTCTCTCCGCACGAGTTACCCAACAAATAAGCGAAACGCATGGATGTGTTGAGTGAAAACCCGTTTTCTTACCAATTGATGGAAAAGTCCACAACATTTGAAACATGAAAAGTGCGGAAATTTAAACATAACTTTAAACTTAAGTTTATTTGTTTGAAACTAATATTTTTGGTCTGTATTTCCATTTTATTCATTGAAAATATATTTGTGAGGATTACAAACATTGTATCATATTTTCAATAAAGGGCTGACTTTAGGTTAAAATTATATTGAATTTTCAATTTCTAACTAATGATTGAAATTGTTTTCAATCGATTGTTTGTTCTATACATAGAAATGAGGTGAAAATGGTTTGATGTCAGGCCTACTGGAGAAGAGTTGGAGCTTATGTTCTATTAGTATAGGTCTATGTTATATGAGTGCATCATATATTGAATTGCATGAGTTGCAGCATTGGAGCTTTGGCTCAGCACAAGTTGGTCGCACTGTAGATATCCTGTTCAACCATAGCAATAGCACATATACTACTTTCCAAACTACTTCTACATATTCTGGAAAAACATGCAATTCTGTGCTGTGGAGATGCATTGGCTGTGCTCTTAAACTAACTCTAGGCTCATATCGACTCAATTCAATAGAGAGTACGCATGACATCTGAGTCCTTATGTTCTGCTCTGAGACAAGAGAGCATTGGATCGAACACAGCACAGAATAGAACAGAATAGAAGATGAGTAGATCGCTGACGATAGAACCAATAGAGCACAGGGAGGCTCAAACAGAAAAGAGGGGAGAGAGAGATAGAGAGAGAATTTATTTTTTAGTCGAAAACTCGTGAGTAATGCCATAACTCTATGGCAATGGAAAGCCTGAGACAAAGCTTGAGTCAAAGGCATGCTTTTTCTTATTCTTCGACTGTAGTCATGTCAGTTGAGGAATCAGTGGAATGACATTAACTATAATGACGTAAATCAGAGTTAGTCTTGAACTTTGGTCCAATGAGATGGACGGATATCCTTCAGAAGTAAAAGTTTGTCACCCAATCAATAACCGATTGGTAGACACCTGTAGTCTGAAAACGGTATAAGTTATTCGAATCACAAATCAATTGAAATAAAAGCCAATTGTTTTCACTCAAAGAGAATAACATTTGTCTACAAAACTCTAATCGATATATCGGTTATTCAACAGAAATCCAATGACTAAACAATTAGATAAGAATTGGATCATCGCTTGAATGTGACAATGGCTTCTTTGGCCAAACAAATTACATAACAGGAAACTTTCCTTAAATGAATAATCAATTCAAACACTGGACCAATAAAGAGAAATGCATTTATCAGACAATTAGAAGTATACAAATGGTTTGCCATTCATTGCCTTCCGATTAGGTATTGGATGTCAAACCATTACAATCACTGATATCTAACATTCAAACGGTTCGCAAATTCATAAGAAACTCAACATTTATTTTCTTAACACTAATTATTTTTAAGCAAAACATACTTTTCAATGATTGACGACTCAAACAATTCATAAATCATATAATTTAGGAAAGGGTCCGGAATATAGTCTACAAACTGATGGAAAAGAGAGCCAAGAGCGGGAGCTACTCGTGGTATTAGAACTAATGTACCTATTCAATTCTATACCTAAAATTATAGCACAGACTTAAGATAAACACCACTATTAGCAGTTGGAACAAAGTTTTTTGTTGTCAGACATGCCTTCAGCTCATCCCTATCGAGACGATCACAAACAACCACTAATTCCAAACTAAAGAATATATCTGTTATTATATTATATAAATTTTTGAATTAATGTTTGTTTTTAAACGTTTTTCTTTAAATAAAATCGAAAAACTCTATTCATATGAAAAGCAAAAAATAGAGGCAATCAAGAAAATAATGATCAATGATCATGGTGGCTTCAAAACTTGAATAAATATTTATTTAAAGTCACTATTTTTAAGACTCTATTTAATACTAAATTATTAATACATTTAATAAAAAGAAATTCGGTTCGAAAGACATCTAATTTAAGACTTGAGTGAAAGGGCGTCGCACTCATAGCCCTAATATAAGAGGACGTAACCCATTCCAGACATGAAATTAGGGCCAACTGTTGTCAGACACTCGAAAAACAAAATATAAGAATTTTAGTGAATATATATATATTCTGTTATATCTATTAAAACCTCAAAATACTGTAAAACAAAATACATAATAAGTTAATTACTTGAATTAATTGTAATTTGCAAAGTATCTAGCAAAAAAATGTTGAATATATTAGATAATCAGTAACTGTGATAATAAAGGCATCAATTCATCCACTTTTCAAATAAGTTGTGCCCAAAGTCTGGTTTGTTTTTGTAAAACAAGAAAAAATCTCAAATTGTGAGAAAAGAATGAAAAAATATTAAAGAATTGTGAGTCCAAAGCATTTGACAAATAAGTATCGCAACAAATATAAGTTACAATTAAAACCAGATAATAGAAGAGCGAATAGAGTGGTTGTGCAGTTCACTTGTGGTCATGAACTTGTGCTAACACTTTCTTGTTCTGTACAATACTTTACACAACAGGATTTGGCGATCGACTCGACCCAAACCCTAACCAAAAGTTGCTTTCATTACCAGTTCATATACATTAGGGTCCAGTTTTTGCTGAACTTATTCTTCGACTTTTTCTATCATTATTTGTGTTCAAAACTGGTCTCTATTTTTGTTTTATTTTTTTCGATTTAAATCTTATGATAAAATGAAAAACAAAATGAAGAAGAATTTCGAGTAAGACTTTGCCATCGCCTTAAACCGTTTGGTATTTTTGGCAAATCGTTGGACGGATTTATTATCTTCTCTAATAAACCAATTTTTTTGTAAAATAATCAGATAATCTTAGTTATTCATAGCTTTACCTTTTCATTTAATTCCGATCTATTGATTTCAAAGTGAAATACGATTTTCGGCACAATTTTGTCACAAAATTATTGGTTTTTCTCGAAATGAAAGATAAGCGAAGAATTAAAAACAAAACTTATTTAAAACTCTTTAATTTCGAGTCTTTTGTGAAAAAATATGTAAAAAAAAATAATGATAAGAAGAAGAGAACATTTGGGAGGAGGGGGTCAGGTATTGAAGCTACAAAAGAAAAATTGACGATATTCGTGTTTGAGGTCATTGCACCGCTTGGCTTAAACCACGCCAGGGCTTGGTTTGTGCAATGCATTGTTGCCGGTGTTCTTACACCAGAGTTGGAACTACTGTTGCACTCGTTCTCCTTAAACCATTCAATTATATACATAAAGGCACCCGACTTAGACATAAACTCACAGATAAAATTTTTTTGGTCTCTTTTATCTCATTTCTGAGTCTTTTCCTGAAAGTGATGATAATCAGTGGTCACAAAATTCATAAACAATCTCTCTCCCTCTCCCTCTCTCTCCCTCTATATCCCTCTCCCCCAAAATGATTGATGTGAAAAATAATTCAAAATGTGATATAAATTAAAGAAATAAACTTTTAATTAGAGAAAAGTGTGAATTATTAGATAGTGTGGAAGTGTCTCCTCTTTGCTATAAATGAATATCGAGTTATATCACAAATTTGAAGAACGAGTATTGAATAAAAATATTTTGCAGAAAAGATGATTAATTTATAACTCGAATATTACGACAAGTATTATGTATTATAGCACTAAAGGCGCCGGAATATCAATACCTGTTTTGTAGTCTCTATCATAAGTTAAAAGACTGAAACCAGAAATAAAGTCTATGATATCGACAGAAAACTTAATCCATATTTTATTCGAAGAAGAAGTGAATAGAGAACAGCTATGTTTGCAATTTTGATCTGATCTGCGACATCGACCACTGATATTTGTTAATGACAACTGAAAACTAGGTTTTATAATCCAGCAAATCCGGCAAAGTATCGTTTAGCAGATACTGAGCTACGAATACCAATTATATTGATTTAGAAAATAAATTCTAAAACAGTGTCATATAATGGCAGACAATAAACAATTTGGTGTTATTTTTAAACAAATATCTGACAAATATTTAATGTTATGAAATTCAAGAGTCGTTTCTCTCAACAACTTCTGTAAAACCTATAAATCATTGAATTATTGTCCTTTAATTGGATTATAAAAAGATAAATACTTTAACTAATTATAATCATAACAATTGAAAGACATTTCTTGAATTCTAATTTGAAATATGTTTTAAGACAGGTTTGAATGGTTTGATGGCAAGAAAGACATGTCTTATTTGAACACAATTTACGACATATTATACAATATAAGGTAAATAATGCATAAATTATAAGCCAATAAACTGAACGTCAATTTTGTTAACAGTAAAAGACTGGCAAACAATCGTAAAACAGTCCAAACAAACCATATTTAGTGAAATACCAAATGTGAAAAAACAAAGATTATTATAATATTGTATCAGAAGAAGCCATTCAGTGCTGATAACACTCTTCTTTTAATATAACTAATAATTAGAATTTTATTGCGTTTTGTCAATTGGTTACCCAGGAACTTTTGAAATTAACAAGTAAAATATTTAAATAAATATTTAATCAAAGCCTGACTTACATGACCAGCGATTCCATTGACGGCATATCCAGAATTTACAAAACCCTAAACGAAGATTAAAGTTGAAGATTAATTGAACGGTGAATAAAGACAAACATTCAAAGCAACAGATAATCAATTTCTTTGCAAACTCTCAAACCATCAAATTCTGAGCACTTGATTTGTGAGAACCTATTCAGAGAATGTATAAAATTCCTCAGGATAGAAAAAATCTAGCAAGATAACTTAGATATAATTTAATCGGTTCTATATTTTATTTATTTAACAATTACTTTGATTCAAATCTAATTAAAGTCATTAAGAAAATACTCTTAAAATATGGTTAAAACTTAATATTCATTACTAATACCTGAGTAATAGTGTGGGAAACCCCAATTTTGAAATAGCAATTGTATCAAGTTCATTGAAGAGTATGAGATTACTATCTCTTCATTGAAAGCCCTCTAATTTGATAACAATGAAAATGATATTCAAATCAAAGATTGAATCAATACTAAAGAAACAAAACTAAAAGTGCATATAATCTGACAAATACTGCAATGACTCGAATTTGGCACTGCCTTCCTTTTTTAGTGAGCTGCCAAAATTGAATTCTTTCAGAATAGAATTTAAATTTAAACCTTACTAACTATAGTAATTGTATTTACTGTCAAATTAATAATTCATTAATGCAATTAAAATAAAATGAGATTGATTTGGCAAATCTATCAAATTGAAAAAAGCTACTTATGAGCAAGTTCAAACACTAACTTATTTGCACCAAAGTTAAATAAGAATTAACCAATAAAGGTTTGTAACTATCAATTTGTGATTAAAAATGGTTACATTGTTTTCATTAAAAGTTCTTGTTTTTCAACTTTTGTTAAATATAAGCATTAAAACTCTAAAACTAATATTAAAGAGGAATTTTTGCAAAAAATTAAACATGCTTAAATCATTAGCTCCAATATATCCTGAAGCTTTCAAAAACCTGACAAAATTGAATGAGTACTGTAAATAAAAATTGAATGAAATGTCAGACGAGAAAATGAATTTCATAAAAGTATTGATGAGTTTTCGATAGTCTGGTTGTTTTAGGTACAAACATTGAAATTGCTGTTGTCTTACACCAGTGATGGCCAAGGGAGATAATGCCCCCTCGAACCGAAAAATCCCCCCTTAGAGCGGGAGAAAAAAATGCGGCATTTTTTATATAATTATTGAAAATTTTAATGAAAAGAGTTGTAATTAATTAATAATTATGAAAAATTCTTAAATCACTCAAATCTAACGTTTTTTTGTCAAAATATATGAATAAATTCATTACTAAAATCCAATTTTATTGAAATTTATTTAAAATTAGGGAAAATAACCTTATTTTAAGGTTAAATAACTATAATATTAGTGCGAAATACACTAAATTCATGGTTAAACCCATTTTTCGGTGTTTCTTGAGGTTTTTAAAAAATGGCGGTATACCCTCTTCAATTCTCATTGACTGAAAAATCCGTTATCCCTCCCCTCAAACCCCTAGAGCCTCGGACCTTGGCCATCACTGCCTTACAGTTTATTTAAAGATAATATTAAAACTTTTTATCGCTTTATTTTTTCTCCAAAATAGTCGATAATAAATCAAAAGTTGAAATTTGAATAATTGCCGCAATTTATGCAAAATTTGCAACGAAATCAATTAAAAAGTCTTTTTTAAATGACGTTTCAAACATAAATACATTTATATTTAAGTTAAGAATCGGTGACAAACAAGTTATTAACTGCTCTCAGAAAACATTTTGTTTCTCTAAACTACAATTAAGACAATTTTTTGCAATCAAAATGAGGTAAAAACAAACAAAAATCACAAAAACTGAAGACCTTTTGGACTCGTTTTATAGAATCACAAAAAAAGTTTAAATAATGAAAAAAAAACAAATAAATAAAAATGAAGGAAAGGATGTGACCATGAAATTAACGTTAAGGGTATTAATGGTGACAATAAAACTATTTTCAAAATCAAAATGATTAACAAACACGACATGAAAATTATGTGAATTCTTAGCAAATAAATTGATTGGAATCGCGTATAAAAAAATTAATAATAAGAATAATATTAAATAATTGTTTGTCTATTATTCCTTTGATTAGCGATAACTTTGAGATTTATTTAATTGTCTTCTTTTGGGCCAAATTTGTGGCACTTATTCGTTAAATTCAATTCAAATTATAAATGAAGACAATATTATTCTTAAGAAATGACATCAAGTTTTATATTACTATTGTATTGAATGCTTATGAATAAAGACATAATAGAAATGGAGAAAAAAACAAGTTGTCCTTCACTTGACTCAAAGAAAATGATTTGTGATAATTTTGTTTAACTTTTTAAATACTGAGAATAAATAGTAAAATAAGTAGATTTTGTTCATTTAATTGCCTTATAGTCCAAAAGAGTATAAAACCTATGAATTATAAAAACCGACTCTTTTTGCTTATGTCTGTAATCTAACAAAATATTGAATTATATGATTAATAAATCAAAAACTATTATTAACTGATTAAAAACTATTATAAAGTGATTGACAATCAATCAATCAATTAATTAGCAGTTATTTAACAAATTGTTATTATTTTGAATACTTTTAAATAGAGGCAAATAATAAGTTTTATTAAATTATAATTATAATAATGGGCGTCAAGTGATTATCAAAAAATGAATTGCAGTCAGACATGAGCTGATTAAATATCAGAATAATTGGCCCAAAGCCTGACATTTAATTTTAATATTAGAAGAGAATAACTGTTTTAAATTCAAAGTTTCAATTTTCAAAACAATTCATAAGAAACGCAACGAATATAAAAAAATGCGGCAAAAACTGTAAAATAACTGCAAAATGTTAGTAATTATTACTTTAAATATTCTGAATACTTATCGCCTCAATATTCAAAAGACACCCAAAATATTAATCTTTCAACTTTGATGACAGCTTTTTTCATACTTTAATATAATTCAGGCTAAATCGAAGTAATCTTCTTGTTAATTTTTTATTAATGTCACATTTGTTATCAGATATATTGAAAAAATATTTACTCTTAACTTAAGATTGGATTTTATAGAAAATGAGTTCAAAATATTTTAATCAATTGAAAAATTTGAACTGAAGACAGGGGAAAAGGATTCTTATCAGTCGTCTGTTCTTAGACTTTGATTAATTGGTTTATCAATTGTTAGTGATTAATGGAAGGCACCGAATGCACAACCAGTTAATTGGGCGCCAAATAACAAAACAAATTATTCTAAACTTTAAAATCGATACCAGTATTAATCGAGTTTTTTTTGTGAAACCTGTCGTAAATGTATCCCTACTTTCAGTTAAAATGTGGGGATAAGTGAACGGCAATATTTAGCGATGAATACAATTGAGTCTTGCATTCAATGAACAGCTATTATCTTAAGACAAAAGGTTAGTGACTATTGACTATTGAACTGTAAGAGTTGTGAACTTCAAAATTTGTGGAAGTGGTTCACGAATCGCTAAATTAAGCAAAACTGCAATCACTGGTGCGTTGAGACAACTGTAGGATTCAGACTCTGAATTTCAGACAATACTTTTCATTACAATTCAACACTCAGTCCGATCGACATTAAGATTAAGTCAATTCAAAATCAAAAATTAAGTTCTTTACGATTCGAATGCATTTGGAATAAAAATTAAAGTTGACGGATGACATTCGCAAATAATTTATGAAAATTTGAATTTCATGCTAAATAATGTTACTAGCTACAACAACATTCTATAACTCGAAGGAAAATTATGAAATTCTATTTGAGGAGAATCGGGGAGAAATGCTATCATTGGATTCGAGGATATTTAGAAAAAGCAGCAAAATATCGATCGGTTGACAAAAGTGTCGCTAAGAAATGAAAAACAAAACTTTTTTTAGCCTTCGATTTGTTTATGAAATTATTATTTTTTGTTTGCGTTTAACATAAATAATGAAATTCTCCGTCAAAATGAAAAAGTAAGCCATAAATATGAACATTGGATTTTTGACTCTAAACAAGGAAAAATAGTCTACTTTAAGGTTAAATTAAAAGTTGAATATAAAAACTGGTAAATGATTTCGAGCTATGAATGAAAAGGACTTTTGGTTCCATAAAACTATTTACTTAACGATAAAAACAATTAAATCAAATGATCGGAAATTTTATTACAAAAGGAAAATATATCTAAAATTAATGAAAAACCGGAATAATATCGCAAACAAACAAAACTAAGTTTTAAGTGTTTTTTATGTTAAGATGTGTTCAAAAAATATCAAAAGAAAACCGAAATTGACTGCAATTGTGATTAAAAAATAGTATCGATTTATTAATAGAGTTTATCTGACAAAACACTTATTGAGAAAACATTCAAATATAGATATATTGGAAGAGTTGAACATAAAATTATACATCTCTTGTGTCATCTGAGAGAACACTTGAGTTTCAAGTGGCAAATGTTATAATGCATTCAGTGTTTTGTGTTGGCCTTCCCTCCCATTTCTCATAAATTGGGCTCAATTTTTATTGTGTTGACTGATTGAACACCTCTCACATATTTGGGGTTTTGTTAAATGCCTGTATGGCATCAATTGAGGTGGCACTGGCATAACACCAGTGTCAGCGCTGGTACAACACTGGCACACACGCACACTCTTTCCTGTTTGAGTTTGTTCACTTGTGTTCACTCTGAAGACTCACCAATAATAATAAGTTATATAAACTAAGAGTCAGTCAATCCCTGTTATAATCCCCGATAGAGAAAAGTATCAAATGGCCGACCCTTCAGACCCGTTGCACACACTCTTAAGGATTCTAATTGTCTTGTATTTTGAAGAACTTGTTATCTGATTTAAATAGCTTTTAAGTAGTTATTCAAAGAGGATTTGTGCCATTCATACAAACATTACATATTAATAGACAAAAGTTATGCCACTCTTTTGAGAATCTTATGAATTAAAAGCTCACAATTCATGGCTTTTCGCTTAATTTGATGACACTTTTGCTTTCATTCATATAAACGGATAATCAACAGATTTTACACTTTTAGACACACTTTTCATTCAATGAATAGCTCAGAGTATCAATCAATTAAAGGTTGGCCTAAATTTAAAGCGATTAAAAACTCATAAATTCTGATCGGAGACAAATTAATAAAAGATTCTATTGAAAAGATGATTACCACCAAGGTCAACCACAAGATTAAGGCATTTAGCAAACAGCAAAAGAGTATCAAATTTCTTAGGGCTCAATGGGTCGACCCATCAAATGGTTTGACACTCAACTAAAATAACAGTTTGTTTAAATGTAAACAACGATTAACTCATTTTTCTCTGACTTTCATTAAACTCCTTATTTAGACAATCAATTCATTGAAATAAATGAAAGACTTAACAGTTAATTATGAAATTGAAAGGAGTGTTCATCACTTACATAGTCATGAAAAGCTTTGGCTTCACTCGAGTGTTCGCAGGAGTCTCTCCGTTCCGGTGCCGCACAATACAGATCCCAAAACACACTATCAAAGAATTATGTTTTAACTTCAAAATCAATTGACTTAAAAGGCTTTCAATTATGATATTGGGATAAAAGGATAATAAATTAGTAGATACTGACCACCACCACGAATGGAGAAACCCCGGTGGCTCTCCCAGAGTGATGTTCTTCTCCCATCTTATCTGTTAAATTGAAAACAATTAGATAATTAATTGGAGTTTTCTTTGAAACATTTGATTCGCGCAAATAATGCGCCAAAGCCTTCATCATAATTAAGAGCACTGCCATTGAAGACCCTCATCATTGATAAGACAACTGTTGATTGTAACAGAATTAGTGGCGCTAATGGTTAACAAATTAATAACAATAATAAATTCGCTTTCATTAAAACTGTTGAATAGTTTTATCCATTTATGCAAAAACATATAAATTAAGCCAATTATCGTTCAGTCAATAAATTCTGTCATTTATTTGAATACAATTCAATCGATTGTTTAGTTAATAGATGTTCCAGAATCTAATCGCATAGCAATGATGAGTTATGTTGTTTTCAAAACTAATATTTATTTATTTATTTATTTGTTTTTGAAAATATTCTGTTGAATAATATGTTTAAAAATTTAGGGGAAAACGACTCAATAAAACATTAGTTAAATAATAAAATTTCATTTAAATATCAATTCAATGAATATTATTCAAAACGTATATTAACTATGAAATAATTGTTGAATTGAGTCATTTTATGGGAATTCATGGATTAAATGAAAATATCAATGCAAATGACACTCAAATTTCAGATTAATTTTGTCATTTAATGCAAATTATTTATTAAATATTACTTTTCTTTCTTAAAACACTTTTTAGTGATTAGTTTTGATTGGAATTAATCATAAGATTGACATTTCATAAACCATTTATAATTCATTGTTCTTGGAAACCAATATCTTATTGAAAGAGCGGTCACCAGAGGAGCCTTAAACAATGACCATTGAATGAGGTATATTTGCATCTTGCCAAATTCATCGATAGTAAATAAAGTTGTTCATCATTTTTCAACTAAGAATTTTGACTCATTTCGCGTAAATTAAATAAAATGATCTAATGTTTAGAATTAAGGTTTATTTTCTTATTGTTTGCTAAGATTTTTAATTAAACCAAATAAAAATGCTTCTTCTAAAAGCAAGTGGGATTTTAACTCGCTAATTTTTTAATACTTCCAACTTCCTAAATCAACAAGGTAGAAGCCGTATGCTCTTAGCTATTCACAGCTAACCACGTATTTAAAAATTAGAATATTATAAACTATTTTAATTTTTAAAATTCTATTTTAGAAGAAATTTTAGGATAATTTACGATAATATAGAAAATGTCAGATCTGTTCCTTTTTAAGCATAATTAATCTCAACTGATTCGTGTATTTGTTATTTGTGCTTTCACCAAACTCAATTTGGTCATTTGGGATCAGAGCATAACTAAATCTTTAAGGCACATACATACACACAGACCGGCAATTTTCAGGGGCAATGATAATCATCAATGGCTTGTCCTTCGAATGGGTTAAGTATTTGAACACTTTTGACGTCCGAAGTAATTATCAGAAAAGGGCTCATATTTCAAAAGTTTATGTAAATTCTTTGTTGAAACAAAATTACATTTAAAATGATAGGAATAAACGACGGATTAATTATTATTATTATTATCGACATTAATATTGATATTATTTACATTTAAAATAAATTTGATGTAAAGAATAAAATCGATTCCTTTTTAATTTAAAAATTGAAAGATTTCACAATTATTCAAATATTTCAAAATCACATTTAACTCAACAAAAATGATCTCAAATTTCAAATATTTCATAGAATTACGAATCGTTTATAACCTGATTATAAGATAAGGTTTTAAATTATTGAATATAAGAGAGTAAAACATATTGACTGCTGTTCTGTCCTTTTATCACAAATAAACAAAAATTTAGCTTTTAGTTTAAGAAATTAGAATTAAACATGGATAAACTACTCAAAATATTCTAGAAATTCAAAGTTGCATGAATATTCCACGAGTTGTACGATCAAAGCAAAGCGAAATATTCTTGGAATCTATAAATTCTGCTCAAATAAGTTCTATATATTCAACGGAATCCAAATATTTTTCAATAAATATATTATTTTTGGGTAATTTAATGACCAAATAATTGATAATATAAATAAGATGAGCATGATACTCTTTCTATTCTACTTGTATTTTAATTATTAAAAATTATTAAAAAATAGTTTTATTTCGATTTAAATAATTATTGTTTGAATAAATTCACTCAAAAAAGTCATTACGGGGTCAGAGAAAAAGCATTGCGTCTAATATTAG
>JAQFZI010000055.1:0-29270 GCA_034695605.1 Eupelops occultus | reverse complement strand
AATAATAAAAGTCAAGAAATCTCAATGCTCAATTTCCTTTAGTTTAATTTTTATTCAACAATATCTAGCTCAACTGGCATTTTCTGCCAGCTTGGGCTTCTAAGTGTTAAATAAACAAAAATTTCCAAATTTGACAAATAATAAAATAAATTTAAATTTTGAAAATAATTTAATTAATGAATAAAAATTAATTTAAAACTAAGACTAAAAATTTTATATAAAACTAAGTAAACTGCTTTTGCTTTACATAAAAAATATTCTTTTAATATTTTAAACTTACTGATTTATAAATCAAAAGATTAGATATAACAAGATTAGATAAGCGGTATTAGACAATATTCTTTGAAGAGCTTTCAATTCTAAGTATTTTTGATATTTTTTTTGTTGTTTTCATCAAAAATTACATAATTTTTATCTGAACTCAGAATTTGTTAGAACTCTTCTCTTCCCAGACTCTTAGTATATAAGAGTATTAAAAGATTTTGAATCAATACTTAAAAGGACAGAAAGAAAACTTCAAATCGAGAATACGATCAATAAGTGCTTCACTTCTCAAAATCATTAAAATGTTTGCAAAAATATTTTAAATAAATAATTAAAAATTTTGTTGAATTAGTGTTTCTTTTTAAAGACTTGAGGTTTTGACTGAAATTTTTCCGAAACGATCCGCAATCTATTGATAATCAGTTAGCACTTTACCAAATGAGCCAAGAATAAATTCTAAATGTAAAGTCAGGGATGTGCAAGATGTATAGCCTAAATACCATCTTATCTCTTTCTGGAGTTACCCCCTCCTCTAGTTTCGTCTCTAAACTACCCTTCCCCCCTCCATGGCAATTTGTTGAAAAATAAGTTCAAAAAAGTGGAAACTTTACTAAAAAAAGGTGGAAAATTTTTCCAGAAAGATTTTTTCACATTACGTCTATGTACAGGTACTAGGTGGTCTGTGAAGGTTCCAAAATTGCGCAATACCCCTATACCCCTTATTTACCAAATTTTCGAGTAGCTTGCTCATCCCTGATATAAAGTTAATATTTGTTAGAATTGCTTCATTTGTGGCAAATAAGCAAATAAATTGATTAATCACTTGAATTATTAGAAATTATATTAAACATCGAGTAATGGTTGGAAACGTCTTCTACTCCTATGAAGTCATAATATTTATTCTTAACTCAACTTTTATTGAAAAATACAAAATAACTGAACATTTTTTCAAAACATATTCTTTCCATTGAATTCAAAATGAGACAGACCTAACGTTTTTCAATCAGTTTAAAAAATAATTACAATTGATTTTCAATAATATAATTTAAATTGAAGTTACATGGTAATATATACAATATCCTATCAAATATTAATATTTGATGAATAAATTTAATATTTATATTTTGTTCAAACCTTTTCAGAACAATAATCAAAGCACGGGGTTTATGGCACCCAAATCTCAATGGAAAGACATTTGCAGTCTTTAGAGTTGATTCTAAGCATCATTTGATGTCATTATTATCAATGTTGGGTCCCAGTCCTGACTGGGTGGTTGGTGTCAGTGCGTTAGAGCTATGCCTCAAAAATTGTTCCTGGGTCACAGAAAAAGTCATGAATTTATATCTATGGGACGCCGGAACAGATTCTGGTATTACATATTTAGCTCCTAACTTTCCAACTGTACCCCAGGAGAGAATAAGAAGAATAACATCAACCAACCCAAATCACGCGGAGTCGCCCTTCTATGACCCCACCGGTGCTCGAATGAAACCGATTGCAAAATTAACGGTTTCCCGACAAAGGATATATGAAAAGCCGTGTGGAGAAGACAGCAACAAATTGTCGCCCATTTGTTCCGGTCTTGAATGCGATGACAAAGAAGAAGACGATATCAGACGTAAGTTTAGGTTTTTTTTAATATTTGAATATAAATTGAATTTATTTTGAGATTTCACTTTGCATTCAATAAAAGGAACCCCATCTGCAGGTATTGACAAATCAATATTCAAAAATGAAGTTTTCAAATAAATTAATGCATTTAATGTCTTTTAAATTTCAATCATATTAAGTCCATATTTTAAGCAATGAATCAAATCATAATATTTTAGTTTTTTTTGTTTGTTTTAAAATGATTTTAACTGAATTGAAAAAAAACTCAATTTATATAAATTATTCATTTTCTCCGTTTTTTTATTTTGGAGACCTTTCCTTTTCTTTCCTTTCATTTTTCAATCCTTTGATTATTAAATATTAAATGACTTGTGCTCTGAATTGAGTTTTGAAAATTAATTTAAAATTGATTTATTGTTAGCGGACTGTCAGGTGACTGAATGGACAGAATTTAAGCCATGTAGTGCCACTTGTGGTCACGGAATGAGAATAAGAACTCGAAACTACAAACACGAACAGATCGCCCGACAAATGAATTGTTTGACAAAACTAATAGAAAAAGAGAACTGTGAAATCAAATGTGTGAATGATGTGAGCTGTGCCACTACCTCATGGTCTGAATGGCAGGGATGTAGTTCCGATTGTGGCAAAGGATTTCGTGCGCGCACTCGAAAATTCATGAATCGTATGGCCCGTAAAGTATGCAATACAGTAGAACTGGTTGAAAAGGAACCCTGTATGGGACCACTTCCTCAATGTAACGAACAACAAGAGATAGACCCCAAATGTAGTGTCACTCAATGGTCAGAATGGACACCTTGTACTGTTACCTGTGGCAAAGGAGTAAAAATAAGAACAAGATTATTCACTCCTTTAAGTCTTCGTCAATCCAGTGTCTGTAATATAGAACTGATCCAAAGAGCTCCCTGTGTTGCAGATAAGATCGACTGTAAGGTCGACCTCAATGAGGCCAAGGGTTTGATATTTTGCAATAAAACAGTTTTTATATGAATTTCATTTAAAAATTAATTTCATTTTATTTTAGAGATATGTATGCAAAACAAAGAGGTTGGTCCCTGTCGTGGCTATTTTCCAAGATACTATTACGATGTAAGCAAAGGGATGTGCTATCAATTTATTTATGGTGGGTGTCGCGGCAATAAGAATAACTTTGAGCGATATTCTGATTGTAAGCGGATGTGTGAAGACATGCTTAAGAGTAAGTACTCACTCTCTTTCCAAAAAGAGATGTGCAAATGGGGATCCCTACAAAATCTAAACCAAATGACCATATCTAGATAAATATTATAATATAATATTGCTTGGTCACGAAGGCTTGGCCTTAATATGCCTTAGCTTTTATCCTTAATAAGAGTAGATAAGCTTGCACATCCCTTCTTTAAACTTGCGTTAAAATTATGAAGGACTAAACTTTATTGCTTGAATGCTGAAGACTTTGTTCAGGCATCACTACCACCATCTACTATAGCTTATGCCAATGCCATGAAAGACGCGACCGTTCATCTCGAGAAAGGCCTCGTTTGCGGTAACACTAACTCTAAAACTTTCTTTAATTAATCACTTTTTCGCTAACTTTCAAAATGCATCACTTCTTTAACCAAATGAATTAACCCATTATTTAAAAATAAACATTGTATACTGTAAGGGTTATAAGGGTGGTAAGGATTGGCTAATTTATTAGTTTCTGCTCAAAATTTAAAGTAAAATTAGAAAATTTAAAAATTTTGTTTTAAAGCCATATAAAAAAGTAAAATATTTGACAATATATTCAAATTTTGAATTAATATTATATAAGTTTTCTAATTGAATATAAAACTTGTTATAAACCCTTTTTAGCCCCAATCAATGCCTTGACATCATTACCTTCGGGCACTAACATCAATGTAGCTGGCACATCACCGCCCATAAATGACCAAGGACCGATAATCGATTGTGTTGTAAGTGTTAAACTCTTACAAAAAATATATATATTCTGTAATTTTATTGTTGTGAAGGTTACTGAGTGGTCCCAATGGACTCCGTGCACAAAATCTTGTGGTCCGGGAGCACGAAAAGAGCGGAGACGTGAAATTAAATTGAATGCTCAGAACGGAGGCAGACCCTGTCCTAAAAAACTTGTTCAGAGAAGAAAATGCAAAGAAAACCCCGATTGTGGTCAGCATTTGACTAATTTTTATGTACAAAGCAGTGCTTAACATAAACTAATCCCGAATTGCTTTTTCTAAACCTATAGTTGAGTATAGCGCCGGTATTTACTCTTTTACTAACAAAGTGTCGTCAAAGAGCACAAAAAAGCATAAACACCATCACCAGCACTACTAAACTCACAATAAATTATCAATTTTTATGTAATATAAAAACAACACATTGTCTTCAGGACCAGTCGATTGCAAAATGGGTCCGTGGGGTGAGTGGTCCTCTTGTACTAAAACATGTGATGGACGAGGATATAGAACTCGACAAAGAAGTATATTGGTCAATGCTTCCGACACAGGCATACCCTGTGGGCCGATATTTGATCGCCAAATCTGTGAAAACTTAAGACCATGTCTTTGAATATAAGGACAAATCAATTATTGTATAGAATATTAATGTCTTATAAGTCTTCCTAAGCTTACTGTTCGTAATATCAAAGCCTTAATTAAATACCAAATATTGTATATACGCTAAAAAATGATAATTAATTAATTAATTAATTGAAAATCACATCAAATTTCATCAATTCATCAAATTTGTCAAAATTATCATTAATATTAATAAAACGATAATTTTTTGCACATCATACTAAAAGTTTTAAGCCATCTCTAATCTTGAATAAGAATAATATTAGGAATATATGAACGTTAACTCATTTGTTTGACTCTAATCGGAGCAAAAACATTCAAATATTTATGTAATTTACAGACTTTTCTGCAGAAATTTTCATAATTTCTTATTCAAAGATCTAATCAGAATCTTATCATAAACTCTAAATTATCTTTTCTTTTGTTTATTTAATTTTATTTTTTGTAAATCAAATGAAAAATAAGACCATTTGTTGGGAGTTGTTGTTGAGCTCTAATGGTATACTTCACTGCATGTCTCTCAACTGTAAACATTTATCAAATCATCGATTTTGAAAAGAATGTGAGCAATACATGTACAGTATGTATATGTATGTGTGCATATATGTGTATAAGACACAATCTTTCACACACACATTTAAAAAGAAAAAACATTTCTTGATGGATCAAATAACTTTGAACAAAAGTGACCTAATATTAAACAAATAATAATAAAATTAATACTAAGCGGAAGATATATTAAGAATCACACTTAAAATTGAATATTATGTGAAAACTATAAAATATTGTAATTTTAAAAAATTGGTTTATTTGAAAACTAATTATATTTAGAGACAATTTAGAAAAAAAATCAATTTAATTTTTGGCACAAATTATCACAAAATCGCATAAAAAATAATACTTTTTCTGTGTTAAAAGAGTCAGATTTTAGATAAAAAATAGAGGCAAAACAAGAGAGGTAATGTTGCATGATACATCAATCTTTGTTTTAAACTTGTATGCTTAAAAATATTCTATTTAGAAATCTTTTTTTCACTTCTATCGACACTAAAAACGAAAAATTTTAATCTTTATTTTGAGAAGAAAAAGAGCCGATCAACAAAACTTCACATAACTTGAAATCTTGTGAGCGATGAATAACTTATAAGAGTTTATTAAAAATTTATTTCACATCAAATAAATTATTATTACTTTCTTTTATATTTTATTAGAATTTTCAAAGTATTTTTCAAATATTTTATTGCTGTCCATTACTTTTGAATAAAATTATAATTTTACCAAGTTAAATTATATCTTTGGAGTAAATTATTAATCTCTTGAGTATTAATTAATAAAATAAATAAATTAAAAAATTAAATAACCTAGCAATTGCAAAAAATAATTCTTGATTCAATGACACAAAGAAATTTTGGCTAGTTTATTTAATATAACTAGTTTATGAGTCAAATACATATAAAGAGCAGTCATTTTGAATAACTTTTGCATTCAAATCGTTTTTTATTTGTATTTTTAAAAAAACTTTTGGTCTATTTGTTGAAAGTGTATTAGAGTTATATGACTATAAAATCTATGAATTGCAAGATTGAAAAATCGATCTCAAAAAGTACTCAAACTTTAATCAATATCAAAGTGGAGTCGAAGTATTGATTGTCTGTAAGTATTGGTCATAAAAATTCAATCTCGAAGTACAGTGAATCCAAAAGCATTACTTTTCACCCTTCAAATGACTTTCAAAACAACAAATAAATTGATTTAAATAATAATAAAATTTATTTTAAGTATTAATGTAATTATTACAGACTTATAGTAAACTAAACTTATTATTTCTCTCATATGAAAAATGAATATTATTTACAAATGAAAATAATGCGATCAAAGTATCTATAAAAGCACTTTAATGAACTCTTCATAATTGATTTTGCCATCTTTGTCGATGTCAGTTGCGGTAAGCAATAGGTCTAAATCTCTATCGCAAATGGTTTCCCCCATCAGTTGCATCGCAGACTTCAATTCATCTCTTGTTATAAATCCTAATAAAATAAATAGAAATTTAATTCAAACACTTTATTGAAATAATGGTCAGTGGAGGAAAAGCTAAATAATTGACCATTCTTGTCCTTATCGAACACAAAAAAGGCTGCTTTCAAGTCTTCTTCAATATCATTATCTTTATGCGTTTTTATTTTGGACAACCAGCTCAAGAATTCTGATTCTGTAATCAATCCGTCTCCTAATTTCCAAATATATTTATTTAATACAATTACTTAAAATAAACTTATTTTAATAAAATTAATTTTAGTTATTAATAGCTTTGAAAATATTTATTTAATTTAATGAACAAAATTTAGACAAATTTAGGCACTAATGAAGGCAACAAATGTTAAGCAAATCGATTAAATAATAAATAATTGGCTTAGTTGCATCATTTGCATGAGTTGCATCAGGGCATTTCACAGCTCTTAATTAATTAGAGTTACAAATAATTTGAAATAATTAAAGGGTTTACCATTTTTTGAGGCTCCACTAAAAAGTTGTTTAACTCTTTGTTCGGCTACAGAAATTCCAAGTTTGCTGAACATAGTTTTCATTTCATCCTGGGTCACCTTTCCGTCGTGGTTAGTGTCGAGCATTTCAAAAGCGCACCGAAGCTGTGACTCATCGATTGGCTTCAATTTTGTTGATTTATTACCAGTTTTAGGTTTAGAGGTATTACCAGTCTTTGAGGTCTGACATATGTTTCAATAAATCAGATAATTTGTAATCAAAGTTAAAATTCAATTTTTATCATTTCTAGTTTGAACCCTATCCATCCCTACCGTTGCTTTTTTGCTCATTTCATCGAAAAATTAAAACTTGTAATAAGAGTTGGAGTAGAGTGGAGTGGAGTGGAGTGGAGTCAACTTCAGATATGTTTAGAACTTATCTTTATTTAGAGATGTCTTAAGTCTTCACTATTAATGAAGAGTTGTTCCGACGAATCTCATATTTATGGTTTGAATTCATTTATTAAATTTTTGTTTTAATCACATTATTATTGTCTGCAAACAAATATTCTTCGAAAGCAATATATTCTACAAAAGTCTGAATTTTAATCACTTAAACAAATGAAACACTAATTTAAAAACAAAATAAATCGCAAAAGAGTTTTATAAATAGCAGTTAATAATAGTTTGTTTGGAGATCCGCGCACTCCATCTCCAATTCCAACTTCAGCTCAGATCCCAAAACTATTTTCAAAATAAGTAAGTCGTAAAAGAGCCGTAAAACTAATAATTTCTTATTTTTGATTCTCTGTATGCCTTCATTCTATATAATTGTTGTCTATCTTTTGCTCTGATCTTCAATTTTAAAATTTGATAAAAATTGATGAAAACTGCTCTTAATTTAAATCAAATTAAAATATATCTCACTTTTCAATCTTTTAAATCACTTAAATAAATGTTTAATTAAATTCTATGAAATATAAGTGTATAATGTTTTTGATTTTCACTTTCACTAAAACCTATAAAAAGAGGAATGGGCACAGACTTTGATTAAATATAAGGACTGTTTTTGTGCCAAATAATGTCAATGCCTATCATTTTTTATTAATAATGAAATAGATCTTGTTTAATATTAAATAAAACATAAGAGACATTGTATTTTATAATTTATGTAAAATAAGAGCCATTTTTTGTTTAATTTTGTTGTTTGGTCTCAAATAAAGATTTTTGAACATTTGACTCAAAGCCAATGAATGCATTCTCCCTGAACTTTGGATGCTATCATTTTTTACTTTTCTCCACAGATTTATCGAGAAAATAATGTCGAAAAGTTGACGACTGCAGTAAATGTGTCTCAGAATTTCTTTAATATATATGACTGATATTCCCTATGATTTCAATGAAGATTTCAAAGAAATACTTATTCAACAAATTCAAAACTGACGGATGAGATGCCATCACAGACTCAATTCACACAAACCTTATAAGGATATAAACTATAATCTATATAATTTTAGATTCATTTTGTTCAAGCAAACTTATATTGGTTTTTTTTAAATTTAAAAAAAAATTGAAAAGTGAAACACAATTAAAAGAAGTAATCCATAAAGAAAGCACTCATTTATTAAAATGGTTATCTATTTCAGTTTTGGAATAAGTTATTCCGAATAACAATTAAAATTCTATAATTTAATTATAATACAAATTCAATTTTTTATATAAACTAAATTTCAATTTTCAAATATCACGATTATTGAGGCTTTCAAAATGAGGGAAACATTAATCTTGCAAAATTTTATTACAAATTAAAATTGAAAGGTATATATTTGGATGTATTCGATAATTCTATATTAATTTATTCTTAACTTTTAATTAATTGACTTCTGATGTTAAAGAATATCAGGAAAATTAGAAAGGATTAACCCATTCTTGAAAATATTCATTTAAAATTAATTTTTCAAGATGGCGTCATTTTTTCATTAAAAAGATATTAAAGATTTAATTAAAGCTATAATTAGGTAAATTAATTAAAAAGATTTCATATTTTTAAATATAACAGTTTTTTGAGTTATAGACTTCGAATTTTAAAACTTTAAACCCACTTTTGAACTTGAAAAATCCCTCCCCTGATCTTCCCTGGAGTGGCAGGGCTTGACTACCTCTGGAGTTAATCAACCGAAAAATTATTAATAAATGGATTAATTTATGTACTTAATTATTGTTAGATTTGCTTGAAACCAAGTTTAGGGTCTAATTCTTCGACTTTTTACTGCTTTAAATAGAATTAACTTGGATATCTTCATGTGAAGTATTTTTTCGAGTATAAAATTAATAATTTTCAAACAAAAAGTCATAATTTGGAGTAAAATCTTTTTCCTGTTTTCAGGTTTGAAAGGGATTTCTTCTGATAAATGTTCTGATTCTTCCACTAATTTAATGTTTAAATATTAATGCAGTCCAGCCTCGAGTCGGTACTAAAATTGAGTGACAGAAGAAAGGTAGGGATAGGAAAGAGAGGTACAGCACCGAGGTCTTTAAACATTAACATCTATTGGACTGGCGTTTGGTTTTGAGTTTTTGCTAACAGAATTGAAATAGGGATACCATCGAGGGATACACCATCGAGGGGTACACCATCGAGGCTTAACTGTACTTTGTTTCAAGTATTTTACACCAAATTATTGTTTTAAAACATTTCTTTTCATTATTTTACTTATTTTCAAAATTATTGAAATTTAATTAAAATCAATGAAAGCTTAAAATAAATAAATTATTTTAAACTCATTAATGCACATAAAAGTGGATTAAATTTGTTTTTTTTTTGGATAATAATTAATTTACACCTGATTCTTTTTCTCAAATAAATCTTGTGTTTAAATGTTAAATAACAATATCTGTTCTCTAATTAACTTTCAAATCACAGAATTCTTTAAAATTCTAATAATAATAGATTAAGACATTGGTTCTGGTTAAATAGCCTGTATAATAATAACTGTCCTATGAAAAATATAAAAAGCTTAAATGTATTTTAAGCAAGTTGATTTAGTTCATTACTTTGAGTTCATTGAATGAGTTCAATGAACTTAAAGTCGGATTTCATTTCAAAAGGATTTAATTAATCGATAGTTTGATTCAAAAGCATTTGATTTAATTAAAACAAAACACATATAAAACTCTAAATTCTTTATTTAAAATAAAACAATTGACCTGAATATTAAAATTATATGATTAAAATAAAAAATAAGTTGGGGGCCCAAGGGGTCAATAGTGGCGATAGTGGTGGCGATAGTGGATATACAATAACGTAATTTTGTGAATATGGTTTAGGATTGGTTTGTATTGAAGTGATCACACATTTGCCACATCACTGTTTTCCTACACAACATTATTGTCGGCTTTCATACAATTTATAAGAAAATTTTGTTTCCACTTATAGTTGCTTTCAATTTATTTGCTCTACAAATGGCATAAATGAATAACAAGTTTTTTAATGTTTCGTTTCACAAAATTTTAAGCATTTTTTGCTAACCATTCAAAACGATAACATATTTTACAAATTTTCCCGAAATTGTGCTAAAAATCAACGTATTTTCATTTTAATGAAATTTTAAACTTTAGATCACTTGTTGTTTAAGTTTTTTTTTATTTTAAGTTTTGATTGTTGTTTACTTTTGATTCGCCAATCAATAGATTTAACTGAAATTTTAGACTTTATTTACACCAAAAGTATTTAAAATCGAATAAAATGTCGAATCCTATGAACGCATCGACAGTTCAGTCGACTAATAGTATGCAAAGAGCTATCGTTAAACTGGTATTCAATTATTTACTTATTTTCTCCACAATTTATAACCACATTTTAATTTCAGGTGCTATCCGGCGATTCGCTGGTTATCAGAGGTCAGCCTAAAGGGGGTCCACCGCCTGAAAAACAGATCAATTTGGGTATTATTTAATAACATTATTAGTTTGCCATCAAATCTAATGTTGACTTTTGTCCGAAGCATATCTAATCGCACCAAAGGTTGGCCGCAAACTTCCCGACGGAAACACCACTAATGATGAGCCGCACGGATGGGATTCACGAGAATTTCTTAGGAAGAAGTTAGTCGGCAAAGAAATACAGTTTAAAGTGGAATATAAGATACCAATGGGTATAATATCTTCAGTTTCTCATTATTTGACTCAAAATTTGTTTTTATTAATTATAGGAAACACTCCGCGAGAGTTCGGTATTCTTTATTTGGGTGAAGAGAATGTCAACGAAACAGTTGTCTCCGAAGGAATGGCTGAAGTGGTCAGAAGACAGCAAAACAAAGAAAATCCTGATGTCATGCGTTTAATAGAATTGGAAGAAATGGCAAAAAGCGGTCAAAAAGGAAAATGGGCCGAAGGCTTACCAAAAAGGGAAGTTCTATATGAAGTGGAAGAACCACAAAAACTGGTCAACAAGACTTTTGCGGCTATTGTAGAACACGTTCGCGACGGAAGTACTCTTAGAGTTGCTCTCACTTTAGAGCCGCAAAAGAAATATCAATTGATAACTCTTATGCTGAGCGGAATCCGATGCCCCCAAACGGGTGAACCATTCGGAGAAGAGGCCCGTTTTTTCACTGAATCACGACTTCTTCAAAGAGAGGTTGAGATCCGCATTGAACAGACCAGTGGCGGCGGAAATAGTGGAGCATTTGTCGGGTCAGTCACTATCGCCGATAAAAATATTGCTGAATATTTGGTAAAAGAGGGTTACGCCAAATGTCTTGACTGGACTATTGGTCTGACACAAGACCCCAAAAAGTTGAGATCTCTAGAAAGAGAAGCAAAATCTAAAAAGTTAAGGATTTGGAAAGACTTTAAGGAAACGGTTAGAGCTAACGGTTCCAACGATTCCTTCGAAGCTAAAGTATTAGAAGTAGTGTTGGGCGACGCACTCGTCGTTCAAAACTTGGCCACTAATGAAATAAAAAAGATTTTTATCGCTTCGATACGTCCTCCGAGAGCTGATAGCAATAGAACAGACGATGAGAACAAAGGAGAGAAGAAGCAATTCCGGCCATTGTATGACATCCCGCATATGTTCGAAGCGCGAGAATTCCTTCGAAAACGTTTAATCGGAAAAAAGATTTCCGTAAAAGTAGATTACATTCAGCCCAAAACCGATAACTTTCCGGAGAAGACGTGTTGTACAGTAATTCTCGATAACAACATAAATATCGGCGAAGCGCTAATCAGCAAAGGATTGGCTACTGTTGTTAGATACAGACCCGACGACGACCAAAGGGCCAGCGGTTATGACTCTTTCTTAGCCGCAGAATCAAAAGCACAAAAAAGTTCAAAAGGAATCTATTCGGACAATAAAGACGCTGGAATTGTGCGGATCGTTGACCTGAGCACAGACCAGTCTAAAGCCAAACAGTATCTTCCGTTTTTACTTCGAAATCAAAGTGCCAGAAAAGAAGCTGTCGTTGAATTTGTATTTCCCTCCTCTTCCAAACTCAAAATCTTTATTCCAAAAGAGAACTGTTTATTGAACTTAATTTTGGTTGGAATCAGTTCCCCGAAGAGCTCAGAACCAATCGCTGTGGAAGCCGTCAATTTCGTTAAACAAAGGGTTCTTCAGAAAGATATTCAGATAAGTATTGAAGCGATGGATAAAGTGGGTAATTGTATCGGTTGGGTTTACTACGAAAACCAGAACCTGGCCGTCGAATTAGTGAAGAATGGGTTCGCCTCAGTTCGTGACATCAATAAGTCTAATGAGTTGAATACCGCCGAAGCAGACGCCAAACGCAAACGCATCGGTATTTGGAAAGACTTTAAAGAGGAGGAGCCAACGGAAGCACTCGAAGAAGCCATCAATGAAGAGACCAATGAAAAGGAAACATCAGATTTGGACAAAAGGAAAAAAGTTGTGGTCACTAATGTCACGAATGACTTGTCTTCAATTCACGCTCAATATGTCGACGACGGACCCAAACTCGAAGAGTTGTTAACAGAGCTCAGAGAAGAACTGACTTCCAATCCACCCCTTCCCGGCTCTTATAATCCGAAAAAAGGAGATATGGTTGCGGCCAAATTTTCGGCTGACCAGCAGTGGTACAGAGCAAAGATCGAGAAAATTGTTTCCAATAATGAAATTCAAGTTCTTTATATCGATTACGGCAATCGGGAAACAGTGACCTCTCGAAGCATAGCTGCGATGCCGTCCTCTAAGTATTCAAGTTTGAACGCAGCGGCAAAAGAATACACTCTGGCGTTCGTACGTATGGATACTGATCCCGACTTTGTTGAAGAGGTTAAAAACGCTTTCGCCGATGAAACGACGGGTCGGGTTCTCCTATTGAAATCGGAATATAGGGACGCCTCCGGATTAGAAGCCGTCACTCTTGTCGACGAAGAATCCAAAAAAGATATTGTTCTGGAATTAGTCTCTGACGGACTCTTTTTTGTTGACCTTAAGTCCAGAAGAGAGAGAAGACTACAGAAAGCTCTCAACGAATACAAAGGAGCGCAGGAAAGCGCTAAAAAGAAGAGGGTATTTATTCTTCATTTAAATTATAATTTAAACTATTTATTAATGTATTCATACGTTTAGCTCAATATCTGGCAATACGGGGACATCACTGAAGACGACGCCAAAGAGTTTGGTTATCCTAACGCTTAAAGACTTACGAACCGAACTCAGAGACAATAAAATTATGAAATTTTATTTTTTAATCATTTAAATAAAAGCGAACTTATTCTCTATTTAGTTATAATTTGATATTTACTTTAAAATCATTGAAAACAATTGAATGCAAATAAATTAAAGAGAATTAATGCAAAATATTTTATAAGTTTTTAGTTGTGATTCGGTTTTATAATCAATTATTTTATGGGTAATAATAATAATAATAATAATAATAATAATATTGTGTTCGATATTTCCATTATTTTGACACCAATTCTGTTAATAAAATGATGTTTGAAAGCGAATCATTGGTATAAATGATAATTTATTGGTCTTAACATTACATAGTCTTCAATAAAGTTAAACAATTAATGACTAAAAGCTGAAAAACAACGGATCAAACTTAAGATCTAAATAAACAATAAATAAATAAATAACTTAATAAAACCCTAATTAGTGTCTAATGTTTTATTTGTCTAACATTTAATGATTGTCTGTTTTAAGGATTGATTGACCAAACTTTGGTTCTAATCATTAATAAACGAGTTTTTGATTTTATTTTATCGAATACTGTTTTGACTGATTTTAAATACTGATTAAAAGTGAAATAAACTTTTTATAATTGACTTTACTCCTATAACCCCTATAATTACCCCCTTTTATACGCCTAATAATTCAAACCCTGTTTATAATAATTGTGAGGAAACATAATTTCAAAGTAAAAGTACCTAAAAAACTCTAAAATATTGTTGAATAGTCAGTAAAACCACAGTTTAAGGCTTTTCTCCGTTCGATAATCTTCTGTTGATATCATCAATAACTTGTGGTAAGTCTTCGATTGTGTCGATGACATAATGTGCGCCCGAATTACTCAAAGCTTCGTATGCTCTCTGAAGTCGAAGTCGAAGTTCACTGGAACTCAATTCTTCCAATTGTTGTTCATTTAAACCGACGTAAGACTAATATTGTTTCGGATTAACAACAAATAAATCGATTGAAAATTAAATACCGAAGTTTTGGCGATTCCAACGGCCCAGGTACCGGCTAAAAGGCCTTCTGCAACACCATTGGCTGAATCGTCGACTTTGACAATCGCTTCAATTTATAATAATTGTTAAAAAAATAAAGAATTGTTACCTTAATCTTACATTCAATGGGTGAGAGGGCAAGTCTTATGGCACATAACCATAACATATAAGGCGAAGGATTAGCCTCAGGCACTTCACCTAAACATACAGAGGCGTCGGGAGTAAAGCCTTGAATAAAAAGGGATTAAATTTAGATTAAATCGAATAAAAGTATCGAACCCTGAGAAGCGCTGGTACTCAATAAGATTTTGAGGACTTCAGGCGGATAACCAGTAGTTGTGCCGATTTTCAAATTGAAGGGTCCTTTCTTAAGCTGTTTGACAACTGGAGAGACTCCTTCGATGACATTACTATATTTTGTGAGACTCGACAACACCTGTGGTATGAAATTGTTGTGCATTCGTTCCACATCTTGAGTGGTCGGCTCTTTGCCATTAGACTCAACCCAACGCTTACGAACGGCCTCCTTATCTAAAATCTGAGCGATGTTTGCCTTACGATTAGAACCGGTTATAGTTCGGGCCTCGTCTTCGGTTATCTCAACGCCTTCTGCTTTGAAGAGTTCAACGAAAGTATAGATCGGCGCACAAACACCACAGTCGACAACAGTTCCGCCCCAATCAAAAATGACACCTTTGACGGACCCCTTATAGAAACGTCTGGACCCGAATTCAACGTTCGGATTCTTGAAGACATTTGCTGTTAAACAAAGCAATCAATGGTCAAAATGATTGCATTGAAATCACTTTGGTTTCCAAATCAAACCATTAATCAATTTTGAATCATTGGATTTGTTGGCAGACAAGTTAGTGTCCAGAGTCAGGGCGTCTTCATATAAGCTCTTTACGAATGATCTCTTAATCGTCACTAATTGAGAACAAAAGCCATTGTTTTGGGAAAATCGCCGAAAAACGTTTCGAAGGTTTGCCATCGATTTGGACTTAAATCTTACAATAATTTGTATTTAAGTAATAATTAATATTAAGGTCTAAATCTCAAAATCAAAATAAACAAATTATTTAAATAAAAATTAAGTCTAATTTAAAATTATTTAATAAATTAATGAATAAATAGAATAAAAATAATTGTATTTTATAAACAAAACAAACCGAAAATCATTCACATATTTCGTTACAATAACTGAATATTGAAGTAAAACTTAAATCTAATTTTTATTAATTGCTTAACAACTAAATTAGGATCAGAGCCTCAAATGGATGAATATATAATTCACTCTTAAATTTTATTCAATTAATTATTAATTTATTTTTGTTATAATTTTCAAAAACACCCTTTTTTTAAATGACCCAAAAATATGAAATATATTTGTAGTAAAAATAGATTCAAAGCTATTGAATACATCTATAAAATTATATCGAAAATTGTTTGCTTTAAATGACTTGATTTATAAGGAAATTAAAGGCAAGTATTGAATGATGTAATGAACAGTGAATTAGTGAACAAAACACGTATTTATTCTCAAATATGATTAAAACAAACTTTAATTTTCATATGAATTGATTGAAATCTCTATTAATAACTAATTAATTGATTTTTTACACACAATTCTCAAAGAAGTCCAAAAATGTAAGAAAAACCTCAATTTTATTGAATTATTTAAATTAATTCCAAATATTTATTTAGTATTAAATCAATTAATAAATTGAAATGTCGTCCGAAAGACTTTTAATAAAACTACAGAAATCTCTTGAGAGGGAAGACTTCTACGAATCGCACCAAATATATCGGACACTTTACTATCGGCTTTTGAGAGATAAAAAACACTTACAATTGAGTGAACTTCTTTTCGGTGGTTCTATTCGTCTTTTGACTTCAGGTCAACACAATTCTGGTGCAGATTTGGCCACACTTTACATACAATTATTGGTAGAAACTAATAACAGGACAGCAGACGGCAAACCAATTGTTGAAAGCGAACAGTTGTTGACTAATATCCGAAACCTTTTCGAACTGATTCCGGCCAAAAGTCCGGAACGATTGACATTTATCACGAATGCCATTAAATTGGGTTTTGTATCTTCGGCTTCAGTTCGGCGTCAATTTGCAGTTGTCTTATGGCGTGAAAAGAATTTCGTGGAATCGCGACAGCATTTCGTTCACTCTTCAGATTCAGGTGTGGACTGTGCACTCATGTTAGTCGAATACCAGACAACTGCTGGTTATCCCTCTGAAGTCGACCTTTTTATCGGACAGTTTGTGCTTCAAGTGCTTTGTGTTCGAAATAAATCGATGGCAGACCAGACATTTCATGCATATACTTCACGACACCCTTCCATTAATAGTACGAACCCTCCCTTTTTGTTGCCGTTATTAAACTTTTTATGGTTTCTTTTGCTGGCAATCGATAGGTATGTCTGACTCACAGAGACTTTCCTTTCAAATAAATGAATATTTATTTTTTGTGTTAATAATTAGTGGAAAAACACAAACGTTTAAAGTTTTGTGTGATTTGTACGGAACAACTCTGAGACGGGACCCGTCCTATAATGACTATTTGACTCAAATCGGTCAGATCTACTTTGGTTTGGAGAACGCTTCCAGAAATCGTGGCCCTCAGGGGCTGTTCGGTAATCTAATTCAGTCATTGTTTGAGGAAAGCGAAGATGAATCGAATGCCGGTCCCAGTCGTGCCATTACTGGTCAAAGACAACAGCAAAAGGCCTCTGAAGTAGAACTCGACTAAAGTTTTCTAAACTTCAAGTTTTTTAATATATTTAAAAAATGAAAGCTTTTATTACAATTAAATGTGTAAAAGGACTCGACTCATATATCTCCCAATTGTTTTGTTTTGCATAAAAAGCTTTTCTTAGGAAATGTCTGACATTTGAATACAATTTAATTTTCATTCGATATTTCAATAAAACGATGACTTTTTGTAATCAAAAACACGAATCTGTTATCAGTTTTATTAAATTTATTTAACGTTTTTTCTGCTCTTTTTGGAGTCAAACCCATTATTTTGAGACAAGTCTTGAGCCGAATAACCATTTGTCCTCTTTGTTAGTCATTCAACAACTCGGAGCACTTTCCCGATTGCAATAGTCTTTCCCTCATCTCTAAGCGTAAACCTTCCCATTTGTTGGAATTGAGAGAATGGTTCCATACATATGAGCCCTCCCGAGCACTCCAGACGCATAAGAGCTATTTGATCTTGTTTGACGAATCTTGGATGTGCCTAATGTCACAAATACAACACAAATTACTCATATATAGAGTCACATATTGTGGACATACTTTCGCTCGTTTGCCGGTCTTCTTATCGATCAAATCAATAATTGCTTTGACACTAATTTCTTCGACCGCACAATGAATGTGAAGGACTGCTGAATAACCTGGACATATAATCGATTTATGCTCGACTATAGCCACCTGTGCATCAAATATTCGGCCCACATTACAGGGAGCGGAGGCATCGCATAAGACGAAACCTTGCGTTACTTCTTCCTCTTCAGCGCCTTTTAATTTAATTTTGACATTTTCTCCAGAATTCACTTGATTTACCTCTTCCTCATCGGTCCATAACTGCAATACTTCTACTTGTTTTCTATTAGGCATAAGAATTAATTGGGCGCCCCTTCTCGTCGACCCACTCTCCACTTTCCCGTAGACGACTGTTCCCATATCTTTGTATTTGTCAACAACTGGAAGCCTAAAAGGACCGTCGACTTGACGCGACCACATCGGCAAAGAATCGATGTAATCGAGGAATGGCGGACCCCTTATACACAAAATGTTTAACATTAGTTTGAAAATTATGTAAACTATTATTCAGACCTAAACCAGGGACAGATAGACTCGTCAACGGGTTCTTTAAGGAAGGCTCCCGTCAGACCAGAACAAGGCATGAAATAAAGTTCTGTTTTAGGATTGAATCCACATTTCTTGAGATGTGGCAGAAGTTTCTCACAGCACTCGTTATAACGATTTTCACTCCATTCGACAGTCGGGTCATCCATTTTGTTGATGAGTACAACCATATGCTTAACACCTGAAACAATCAAACAAATTGTTATCGAATATACTTTCCTATAAATAGGCGTAAATAGAGCCGACCCGCAGTTTTGGCTAACATAGCATGTTCTCTTGTCTGTCCGCCTCTTTCGAAGCCCGTTTCGAACTCTCCTTTTCGGGCAGAAATGACGAGTACTGCCAGATCTGCCTGAGAGGCGCCTCCAATCATATTCGGTACAAATCCCCGATGGCCTACAAATTAATAAATATATAACAAAATAAATCAATTAAATCCAATACCGGGTGCGTCAAGAAGTGTGAAGTGTTTGTTTTGTGTTTCAAAGTAAGCTCTGCCCACTTCAACAGTCTTTCCTTTGTCGCGTTCCTCCTGATTGGTGTCGAGAGCCCACGAGAGATACCAGGACTCTCTGTTCTTCTCTTTTGCTTCCCTTTCATACTTTTCAAGGGTTCGTCTCTCAACCATTCCCGTTAGAAAAAGAAGTTGTCCCCCAATAGTAGACTTTCCTGCGTCTACGTGACCGATGAATACCATATTCAAGTGATCTTTTTTGCTGTTCTCATCGCTGGCCAATGCTTTGTGTGTTTTCTTCTTCAATTTTGACGTTTTCTTAGTTTTAGGTTTTTCTACGGCTTCTCCGGCTTCTCCTTCGGCCGTGTCTTCAATCTCTTCATCTAATAATTCAAATCATTAATCAAATGTCAAAAGAATTTAAGAGAAATTAAACAAAAGTTAATATAAATAAATGAATAGAAATGAATACAAACACCAAAATCTATTCAAATCGCTGTTCAAACGAAACATTTGTTACAATCATTGAAATCGTTTCGAATAAAACCAAAAATCAAAAGTCATTTAATTGAAAATCAAAAGCAATTGAATGTTAAATAAGTTATTGAATTAATTGCAAAATCATTCATATCTTGCAATTCATGTTTCAATAAAAGCGATTCAATTGTTTTTTAATTGAAATAAAAGTGAAATCAGAAGTAAAGTATAATCCATACCATCGTCTACTTCCTCGTCGTCTTCCTCTTCATCGTCGGCATTGGTTTCCCAGTCGTCGACCACTTCTTCGGAAGTGTTATTTGTTTGTTTGCCGTCTGTGTTATTAATTTTATTGTCGGTGTCTTCAGTTGGCGTATTGTCAGACGAATTGACATTATTGGGGACCAGAAAGGAAGGCACGAATGCGGGGGCGTCCACATTGAGACCCATAAAAGACATTCCGGTGACCAATGAATTGACCTTTTCTTCGCTCGAAATCTCCTTCTGATCCATAATTAACTAATTATAGCTTAAAAACGACAAAAACTATTATTTTGTTTTTCAATATTAAACAAAAACAGTTTGAACTAAATTACAATTAAATGTATTTCTTATCAAAAAACTAATTAAAATTAACAAAAAAGCAAATATTTTTCTACGCGTTTAATATGTCATCAAAACGTTTGCTTTAAATGACAACCGATTTAATAATAATCGTTTAAATCCACAAAATTCTCTTAATATCGAGTAAATCGAGAGATAATTGTTTTTAAATTGAATACAAATTTAATAAAATCAGTGTTTAATCAAACATCAGATAATTGTCGCACTTTTGCCAAATCAACACAAGTCTGAGAATTACTTCAATGAACACAATGTGCTTCCATTCCATTCACCCATAAATACCATTTGTTTATACAGGTTTTGGGCCTAAGCTTTAATAAATGGCACCCTTTCTATGCATTCTTTTTTATTAAATTAAGTTATAGTAAAAAACAGTTTTGAAATCATCATTATATTCAAATTAATTCCTATCCTGTAAATTGTCATGCTCAAATTCTTAGCCTTTTATCGATAAATTTGTTAATTAAATCATAGATACAAATGTAATAAAAATAATTATCAATTTTTCAATTGAATTCTCTTTTGAATGATATAAAAAACCAAAAGATAAGTGACTATAAAGTGAGCCCAACTTATGCCATAACTTATTGATACACATATTTTTAGAGCGATAAGTTTAATCAAGGACGTTTGAGAGGTTACATAAACTATCCTATTTGAAAAATCTTGATTCCAAACCTCTTTAAGATAAACTTCTTTAAGAAAAAAATTGAGGAAAGGGCAAAATATTGATTGTGGATTTAACCTAGTTAATTACATAACCTATTTAAAAGTTTTGGCATATTTTAAATCTAATCAAAATTAAAAAGATTTCGTATCTAACGCTTCCCCTAAAGCTTCTGACTGGACTGCTATACATCAAATTAATATAAACATTTAAGCACCAAGGCTATATAATCCTTGATTAAATTGTGCTGAATATTGAACTTTACATTTGATTGTTGTCTATAAATAATTGAAATATGCAATATATGCTAGGTAATAATTGTTTGCAAATCTCAACTTTATTTGTAAGGTTTGTTAAATGTTTGGAAACTGAATCTGTTTTACGATATCTTCATTTTGATTGAGTAGTTGGTTGAGTCGGACCACTTTTGCCTGATTAATATTAATTTGTTGAGCATTGCATTGATTTTATGCTAGAACTTTAAATTACAAACAAATAAATATAAATTTAATTATATATTGTTTTTATTTATGAGAAAATAAATTGATTGGAAAATAGTTCAAAACTTATGTAAAGGAAGTGAGACATCAAAAGCCTTTTCCCACTGACTTTTGATTGGAATTAAAACCTTTTTAATCGAATCACTTGTATATGAATTTATGGTGAAATGGATTTCAATGTTTTCGTCAGAAAAAGTCAATTTTAAGCAATTATTCTGAAGATTAATAAAGATTTGAGGCATTAAATTGATTATAAACTCTTTATATAAGACTTTTATATTATAAAAAACATTGAAATCGAAAGACATTTCACCCAAAATAACCAATTGTTCGGTGACTATCACTGCGATGTTTTCGTATAATTTTAATCCACTTTTCATATCATTTCGTTTATATTCAGCAGATTTGACGGCATTTATGACAATTATTTCATCGTTTAAAGCCATCGAGTTTTCAGTCAATTGTATTGTCTGACCCTTACTTCCAATTTCTGTAATTTTAGTCATTTTATTAATGGTTTCATTGAAATAATTAATAAAAGATTTGCCGATAATCTGATCGTAAAAAACAATGAGACAATTGAATGAATTTGTTTCTGAAATGGAAGATCGCTTTGAACTCAATCTATTAATCAAAGCTTTAGTTCGCGATTTACTCTCCATTTGTTTGTCTTCATCTTTAAATTGGAGCCAAAATCCCTGATTTATCATTAAATTTGGAAAAGTTTTCATTTGATTTAAGAGTGAAATCGGTTTCGAAACTTCGAGTTTGAGATAAGCGTCAAAATTATCATAATTTTCGTTTTCATTAACGGAGAGAATCAGAATATTTTTATTGGAAACGACCAGAAAAGCCGATTCCATGCGATTAGTTTTAGAAGTCATTGCTTTGCATTTAACCAAACCTTCGATCACTTCTTCGTCTTCTAAAAATTTGACGTCAATATAAAGCTTAAGGCTGTGCTCGACTCGAGTGAAGAATGAATTATCATAACAACTATTAATAGAAAATAATTGCTCCCAAAGATTGGTTTCTTCACAAGAATTGTATTTGAGTTCTGTTAGATTTTGGGGATTAATTTGACTCAAGATTGTGATATCGCTTCCACTGCGACGCTTCCGACTGTTATCAGTCTTCATAATGGCATCACTTCCACAATTAGAACAACAGACCACTTGGGAAGAACTCGATTTGTTTTGACCACATTTCAAACATTCGTAAAGGATTTCTTCAGAAATCATTAGTTGTTTTCTTTGGGAAATCCATGGAATTATAAACTTGTCGTTAAATCCAAGACAGGACTCATTGCTATCGAAACGATATTTGACTTCGCGTTTTGTGTAAACCATTGTATCGAAACATATTTTGAGCTCTAAATCATTGATTATCTCAATGTTTGTCAATACTTTCAAGTCATGAGTTCTCAGCACTTTGCCAGTAATGCAGTCCTTTTCAAAAATCATTCCGTCCTCTTCGCGAACGTAAACAAAAAAGGTTTCATTAGTTTCAGAGTTTTCAACGATTACTATATTTGTGTCGTCTTCCAGTTCTTTATGACTCCATTCACTCCTCTCTTCCGTCAGAATTTCGATCTCATCGTCGGTAGTGTTTGTACTTATTGTCGAAGACTTTCGAATATATCTTTCAGCAGAAGATGTGCTCTCAGAAGATATATTTAAATTGGAAGTATTATCTGTGACCGTAGAAGAGTTTAAATCTATTGTAAGTGTTTTTTGAGAAGAGGAACAGCTTTCAATACTGGGTCCTAACGAAACCAACCACTCGTCGCCCAATTCTTTTCTCTTTTGGATTAATTCTTTTGCTTCACTCGAATTCTCTGTATTTCTATCGTTTGAATGATTAGATTTGATTTCAAGTTTATCCAACTGTTCCTCGATTTCATTTCGATCTTTAATTTCAATGACCCGAAACTTCTTTTTGCGATTCATTTCACTTTTTTGGTTAGAATCGGTTGAATCACAGGAGGCGTCGAAAAATTGGTCGCTCTCTGCGTCCGAATTGCTTTTTAAACTTTCACTCAAAATATTAGTTTCTTCAGAAAAACCGGTATTTTTCTCATTACACAAAATATAATTTCCATTCAATTTTGTTAAGAAATTCAACTCTTTTTGAATTATTTCATTTGTGTTTCTGTCAAATGAAAAGGGATTTCCATCGATCCAAAGCACTTTCAATGATTTACATCTCTTCAGATTTAAAATCAAAGAACTAAAGTCAACGATACAATTGATTCCGAGGTCTAACTCAATAAGTTTTGTCAGTTTTTCAATTGCGACGATATTTTCGATAAGATTTCCCCTCAGAAACAGAGATTTAAGTGAAGAACAACTGAAATCATTGAGTTTTGGCACTTCTGTCAGACAATTGTAACTTAAGTCTAATTTTGAAATATTATTCACCGAATAATTTGAAATATTATTAAAAGCTTTGATTCGATTCCAACTTAAGTCCAGGATTTGAACCGATGAGGGAATCACTTCAGCCTTCACTGAAGTGATATTATTTTGACTCAAAGTAAGTGAAGTCAAATGTGGCCAAACACCAAACAAATCCCAAAACTCTTCGTCGAGAACTTGAGTCTCAAAACATTTAAAACACTTCAATGACTTTAATTGTGGTCTTATTATCTCCAAAGCGACCAAATTCTTGAAAGAAATTCTAATCAACTGAAGACAAATACACGAAACAAACGAATTTAAATGAATTACTGAATTGGATGAAGACTTTTCACCAATTATTTTAATCGATGGAATTTTGCGAAATAATTGCCGCAAATAATTGAGTTTAATATTAATATTATTATTACTTGAATTCAATTTGTATTCATTATTAATGAATTGAATGATTGACTCGTTTAGAGTTAATTCGTATTTTCCGATCAATAGATTTGCTTCTTCTTTGCGGCAAATTTGGGCCAATCTTTCAATTTCTTGAAACAATATCTTATTTGACATCACTATCGCCAAAAGTAATCAAAAATTAAGGGTTTAGACAATTATTAATCTTAAGTCAAATATTGTTTACAAACAGTTGAATGTCGACCAAATGTACGCCTTTTAAACGCCTATTCATTAGAATCACATGTTTTCTGTTTTCTGTATATCAAATGTAAACAAAAACATCAAAAATAAATTCACTTTTAAATAATATAAATAAAGTTTTAGTTAATAACATTTAATTATTCAATTTTTAAATTTCCCTTTTCAATTTTGGTGTATGGTATTTTATTATCAGAATTAAGACAATTTTTTAATGAAATTAATAAAAACATATATCCTTTCAGTAACTTTAGACTACACTTTAAATAACATTAATCAGAAAAATATTTAGACATGAACATTTTTTTTAATAAATCATAACTGCATTAAACTTTGTTATAACTTGTAAGCCTTATAACTTATAAATTATAATATAAGCTATCTCATTTTACAAATTGACTTACCCATATAAAACCAATGAGCCCTTTCCAATGAATCCATAACAAGTATACATAAATGATTGGGATAAAATTACCTTGGCCCACGTTTGGTAATACAATATTCAAGTTAATGGAATTAATTGTCTTCAACTGATATCAGGTGAAAATAATATTTATTCGATTAAAATAAATATTAATCTTTAATTTCATATAAAATCGATTAAAACAAACAAAGTTTCAATTATTTTAATATCAAAATAATGTTTATTAAAATGCGATTAATTCCTGAAAACAGGAAACGACTCAATAATATAATTATAATTATTTAACGCTTGAAAGCGATTCCAAATAATTAAAAACATTTTTAAGAATTACATAATTGGCGTTATTTTTCGCTTTGTTTTGAAAGAAAAAATATAAAATTTGTTTCTTTCAAAATAATCTCAACTTTTTATCTCTTTTATATATATACGAAAGACTACCCATTAATAGGTTTGCAATTAAATTGTCGAGTTAATTTACTCGAATTTAGCCTTTCTCAATTATGATAAACTCTTGAAGCCCTCAATTATTTTAATCATTATTTTGATACTCGGGTCAGAAATAAATGAGTGAATCGAATGAATACATAAAAACCGTATATTTTGTGATCTTATCGTTTGAGAGCTTTAAAAAGTCGAGGCATATCACAGACACGACATCGCGGTATATACTGTCTGCCCACTACTTCTCCATCCGGATTGTTTATAAGGTCCCAAACCGTGAAAAGTGGAGGCTTTTTAGTGGGTCCGCGATATGGTGACCACTTCTGTGGATGATCAGCCATCACTTCCAATATCAATGCAATGCTTACGAAGAGAGCGAATAACTGATAACAAAAAGATAACAATAAGTCATATAATAGAATAGAAATATCTAAATGAAAAGCTCCATCCATGGATACCTACCCCCACTTTAGTCATGTCAATGACTAAAAATTCAAACCTTGAACTAAAAGTTTTGAAAAAAAGTTTAAAATGTTGTCCATTAAATTGGAACTCAATTGGGACAATGATCTTTAATAAATGGGAACAAAACCATTACTCGAGGCGTTTCTCTTGAATCCAGTTCTGGCGGTTCTGTGAATCTCTTTTTAGATTATCTTTAAATTGAGTTTATTTTCTTAATTCCTGTCAAATGTTGAATAAATATAATTTTTATTTATTTATTTCGTTGAATGGAATTAAAACACAACATATTATGGGTTTTCAAAGGCTTTAAATAAATTACAAAACTTGAATTCAATTTGTATTCAAATGTTTTGTATAATCGATAAAATTGGAGAAAATTCATCATTGATTTGACACTTGATATTAAAATTAAAAAACAATTAAAACAATCGATTTCTGCAATTATTTATTATATCGAAAATCAGATAATTCTGAAGAAAAAATAAGGACTTCTTTTAACATACAATTCAGTGATTTTACAAAAATTTATTCAGAATTTTATCGAATTTCTAAATCAGTAAAATATCAATTCATTAAATATTTATTTAAATAATTTTTTTCGCACATTATTTGCTTTGATTTGTTGATCGATAAAATTGTTTTGAATAACAAAAACAGAACTGAAATAAGTTAATAGACATACAAAACATTTATGAAACAAATAAAATATACAAAGTTTTGAGATTTACTTATTTGACACAAAATTTAGTTGTCTTCAAAAATTTGTTAACCTATTAAGCCTAGAGGGTCCAGACCACCTAAACCGCCACCGCCTAGTCCTCCACCTCCTAAGTCTCCAAGACCACCACCTCCACCTCCTAAGTTACCAATGTCTCCAAGACCGCCACCTCCGCCACCACCTAAGTTTCCAATGTCTCCAAGACCGCCGCCGCCACCACCTCCTAGATTACCAAGATCTCCAAAACCACCGCCGCCACCACCTCCAAGATTGCCCAAATCACCAAGACCTCCTCCTCCGCCACCTCCTCCTAAATTACCAAGGTCTCCAAGACCACCGCCTCCACCACCTCCTCCTCCGCCAAGATTTGCCAGGTTGCCTAAGCCAAATTGATCTCCTCCGCCGCCGCCGCCACCACCTCCACCACCGAGCTGTCCAAGTCCAAGACCATCTAATAATCCTCCTCCGCCTCCACGTCTTCCTCCTCCTCCACCCAGACCACCAAGTAGACCATCTAATCCACCCAATCCACCACCACCGCCTCCGCGTCCACCACCTGGTGCGCCTAAACCTCCCAATCCTCCTAATTGCTGTCCAAGTGCACCGAGGCCAGCCAAGGGATTCCCTTGGCCACCACCACCGCCTCCTCCACCACCTCCACCAAATAATCCTCCTAATCCAAGTCCATCGTCTCCCTGTCCCACTATTAATGTGACACAACTCATGAAAATCGTTACACAAATAATTGAATTCATTTCACAATACATTCGAATATATTTTTCAACAAAACTTTTGGTTGACTTTCACTTCAAAACTGTTTAACTATTTGTTGAGTAAAATCTTTTTGAGACATTCGTTCAGATATTTGAGTGAATGAAAGACAAAACCTTTTTTCCGATATATATTCTTATAAGTTTCTAACTCTCAAAAGTCGACTGATTTTATTTGCAATTAGTATTTCCCTGATTTGTGGCACATATAATCAAAGTCCTTGGCAATATTGCAAAGTTCCGCTCGGTTTTCAACTTTCATGATTTTTGATCAAAACGGAGGAAAATAATATACGCTTTGCTGGATATCTACTCAATGTTTTGCATTCCTTTCAATTCCTACCAATTTCTTAATCGAAGACATGAATTATTTGTTCGATATTTCGATGATTACAACTAATCTCGAAATCAATTTTCGAATAGAGAAAGAACCAAAACAAAACACCCGGGTTTTGACAAACTTAGAAACTATCAGATATGACAAATATAGTTATTCGGTTTATTTTTAACTAATATTTCCTTTAATTTATTTAAATATAATCTTAAATTCTAATTAATAAAAGAAAATATTAGACACTTCCTCTGTCCCCCTCTGTCTGCTATTGAGTTCTGTTACCACCCTGAACATATCTTGTCTGTTTTCTGGACAATTAGACAAAATTTTTATCTTCTCACATATGAATTATTTATTTTTAAAAATTGGTGGCATATGTGACATATGTGACTAGGTCACATAGTTTTTTTTTAATTTTTCACTTATCTCTTTTGAGCGAAAGTTGTGTTTTATAGGACTTACTGATAGAAAATTGGTTACAAAATAATTACATAATTTCTGTTAATTATAAGAATAATTACATTCTATACCGCTTATAATCACTTGATTGGTGCGGATAGAATCAGGTGATTATAAGCGAATGTGATTATATACAACATCTTTAACATAGCACTCATAAGAACGGTGCTTTCATATTACAGTGATTATAACCGGGAGTGATTATAAGCGGGATGATTATAAGCGGTATCGAATGTATTTGGGTTTTTGTTTCGATCGGAAATGATTTTTAATTTAATAATTGAATAAATAATTTATTTAATTGTTTGCGTTAAACGTGAAAATTGAATTCAATTATTTTAAACAAAGAATGCGATCTTTACTCGATTTACTACAATATCTCTACAATAAAAGACTTGTGAATCATATTTCTGGGAAAAGACGAACACTTTATATGTCATTCAATTCTCAGAAGAGATAAGAATAGCACTGAATATTATTTTACGCTTTGAATCAAACGGTAATTAATTTGAGGAAAAAACGGAATTTTGTATCACTTAATGACGTGAATCTATTCGATCAATATTTCGCTTATATTTTCTAAAATTGAAAACTTAATGGAAATTTTAATTTATTTTAAGAAATTCCGGTCATAAATAAAATTAAATAACAATTTTCCAGGAAATTTGATTTACCAGGCTAAAAATTCTGATATAAATAGCTTTAATTAGTAATGCTTACATAAATGTAGATAGTTTAACTTACAATCTGTTAGAATCTAAAATTAAATGAATCTTCTTGTTATGATTTATTCTTTAAATAATCCAAAAACAAAATTTAGTGCAATTTTTTTTTAAAATTAAATTCAATTTTTTTAACAATGTCAGTTTTCTTATAATATTCTGTATTTCAGTAATCTTGATAATTTTAAATAAATGTCACATTAATTTATTCACGCATCTGAATTTGATCAAGATACTGTTTAGGATTTATTGAAAGCTAACGAATTTCTCGAATTTTTAAAGATTTATAAATTAAAGGAATTCAAAAAATAATATTAAAAAAAATAAAATTGAAGATAATTTTGTGAAATCCGAGGTTTTTATAAGAAGAAAAAAATTATTATTTCAATTCCATTTGGATGTGGTTGGTGCATTTCAGTTTTTTTTTAAAAAATTTGTCCATGACCTTGAACATTTCTGCTTAAATCATTCTAATAATCGTTTATTAAATTTAAATCAAATTCAATCAAATGAAGAGTTAATTAAACGTTATTTAAAAATCAGTCAAAAGTATTAAAAGAAGACTTATTTAAATTTAATTCAAATTAAGATCATTTGAAATGAATTAGAGGTTAGGAAAGGGGTTGG
>JAQFZI010000054.1:0-29403 GCA_034695605.1 Eupelops occultus | reverse complement strand
AAATGTTGGTCACTCCCGGCGGTAAATTTTGGCCACTCTCGTCGGTAAACTCTGGCCACTCCCGTCGGTAGATTCCGATCATGGTGATCGTCACTACTGAATTTATTTTATTTTTAAATTTTCGCAAATTTCTGAAATTTTTCGCAACAATGGGGGACAGGGTGGTCACACATGACCATTTTTTTAATAGGGACGGCCTATAGTCTAATATGTGCACAGCATATGGCTCATAATGGGGACAGCCTTCGAGAAAGTATGAAAAGCCCGAATTATATTTAATTTTCAAATTTTCGCAATTTTTTGAAATTTTCGCAACAATGGGGGGGGGCCTGGGGTCATCCATACATGCCCATCCATATGGATTCCATTTTTTTGTTAACAAAAATGGAATTAAAAATATTAGGAAAGATTCAATTGTTTCAAAAACAACTAATTGATAGAAATGTAATGTAATATTGCAATAATAGGCTATTAATAATAGCAGTGAAAGTGATTGAGTAATACAATTACAAGACTCAAAAACAATAATTAAATCATAATTAAGAGAATGAATTGAAAATAGAGTAATAGGTTAGGAAACTATCCGTTATATTCTTGAATTGATTTCTGAAGTATTTATATTCAGTTCTGGAGCAGAGATTTATGTTATTTTAATTAAAAGCTTTACTTTTTTAGAAATTTCGCAATAGTTTGCAATTAAGCCTAAAAATAATAGTCAATTGAGTTCTAAATACAATTAAACAGATTATAAAGTAATCGGAAACTGTTTTGCTCTAAATATTGATTTTTAAAGAAATTTTAAAATTAGAATTGAAATTAGAGTTCAAATTATATTCAATATTCAGTTATTCGATAAAAGGTTTTCACAATTAAAATCACTTTTAATTGTGACCATTTATGGCTAATCACCTAGTGACATTCAAATGTTTTTGCATCTTAAGAACCATAAGTGTCACCATATAGTCTGGTAGAGTTGCGAAAACTCCTTTTACCAAATTTTTTATCATATAATTAAATATAATAAATATAAGTCTCAATACAATCGACTTTTTCAGTGTTCATAAAATTGTTTTAATTACAATCATTTCATAAGAAATCAATTAAATGGAAATCAATATTTCACAAATTCAATTTTCCCAAATTCACTTGTTAAAATGTAAAAGCTTATATCAAAATTTGTAGCATCTCTTATTAATGTTCTTGGTTAATTTAAAATATCTCAACAAAATGCTTTGCATTTAAACTCATTAAAATTATTTTAAATAAGATGCAAATTTTAATATTGAAAGAATATTTGATGAGATTTAATTGAATTATAATTGAATTAGCATAATTAGCATACTAAGTTTAGCTAACAGCTATAACAAGCTCTAAGTTTATGAGTGAAGTGACTCCCACTTTAGGCAATTGACTGCTGACGTCATTCAGTAATCAAAACATTGGTTTGATTTGAAGGGAGTTTTCAGTCAATAAGAGATCAAATTGTATTCAAAGGCCATCGGATTTTCTTTGGTTAATAAGAGGATAGATTTATAATTATTTATAAATTCCAATAAGTTTAAAGACCTGTTATCTCTCGCAATGGCAACAATAGGTTTGACATTACAAAGAGATCTGTTCCAACACAACAACGAAAGACTAATGACTTTAATCAGTGTAACCAAACCCCAGAAGAAGAAAAAGATGTATTTCTTGGCCATTGTTTTGAATGATTTGAAACGGAATGTTATCATTTATTTGATAAAAAAGAGTGACCAATACTTCCGTAAACATAAAAATTGGGCTTTAAGTGACTTAAGGGTTGTCGACGCAAAAAGCGGTCAATCGGTGGACACAAATGAGTTTGAATTGCATTTTGCAAATAAACAGGTCTTCAAATGGATTACTAATAATCTTAATGACAAATATTTGTTCATTCAATGGTTAACGAGATTGTCATCACAACAGTCTTCACCAGAAAAGATCCGATTCATGAATGTACCGAAAGAGGCGTTCATTTCTTATGAAACTCCAGATATTAAAGGATTAGTGATTAATGGAAATAATGACGACAACAGTAATCACAACGAATACAATAGCGGTGAAGAGGAATCATATCAGGCGCTCACCAGTCGAGAAGAGGCCGATTTGGAACGCCTTATGGCTCAGTGCGAGTTCACTATACACAATGCCGAGGCCTTCACCGAACAACTGACTAAAGAAGTGACAGCAATGGACTCAACTAATATTCAAAGTATAATGGCTTCAGAACAACGCGTTTTGGGTTTAATGCAAATTCTTCAGAACTCTATCGAAGAAACACAAAAATTGGAGAATAGAATCAGTAATTATGAAAATCTGCTCAAAAATGTGAGGGATGTCGTCCTTCAGGTCGAACAAAAAGAAGCTGTCGTTCAAACACAGAATGACAACAATAGAAAATTAATGATTGAATTGGAATTCTTAATCAATAAATTGGATTTTCCTAAAAGAGATGAAGACATACTTCTTGAAGGAGATCTGACCACTAAGAAAGGTATTAGTCTTTGCGTATCGGCGGCTAATGCTTTGCAAAATGCACTCAATTCTGATATTCATCCGTCGCTGTCGTATATGAGTGCAGTTCAGGAGCAGAGAAAACTTTTGGACAGGACTTGCACTCGATTTTCTTCACGACTTTCACATCATTTAAATAATCTGTTCTCACATTTGACTAATCAATATAGCGATCAGTTTATTGGACTCATTTCACGCGAAGAGTTGACTCTTCCATCGCATTCTCCAATTCATAATACGTTAAGACCTTACGGCCCTTTAGTCAAGTGGTTGAAGACTAACGACAGCGAAATATTTACTCTTTTGGTCAAAAATTATAAAAATTTTGTTCGCAATCAATACGAAAGAGAACTCAATCTGTTCTTCGAATTAGCAAAAGAACGCCTCTCTGGTGGTCGATATGTTATCGGAAACAGTACTCCGCCTCAAAATGTAGATTACAAGAGAAGAACTTTATCGGTTGCTGACAGTAGTAGACGCGGCTCGAGTTCAATGGGTCCAACACTTGGTTTAAGTCCTGACTATAATATGGAGACCTCTTCGACCCGTAGCTCAGAAATAAGTTTAAGCGAATGGGAAGAGTTTGATAATTGTATTGAAAGAATGCTCTCAACTATTGATCCGATTTGTTTGACTGAACAACAATTTTGTATTGAATTTTTTGACTTTGAAGTGAGTCCTGTGCTTCAACCCATAAATACCTCTATGTGTTCGAGTCCTTCGCCATCCAATCAAAGTCATAGCAGTAATGAGACCACAGATTCCAAAAAGAGTGAACAAATCCGACCCCTAATGACTGAATTATATGCAGCTCTTGAACCAGAATTTATAAGTTTCGCTAATTTTTATGACAGAATGGATGGCCTCTACTCTATGTATTTATTGGTACGTTTAACACATCACGTACTGTCCGCTCAGGACACGGCCTCGTTTTTGTCAAAAGCTTACGGAAATATTTTGATTCAAGTGAAGCGTAATTTCGATCGGTTTATGTTAAGCCAACAAAATGGAATCGAAGAGTCAAAGGCTCCAAAACGTCCCAAATGTGGAGTTTTGCCATTTATTAAAAAATTTGAGATTTTTGCCAAACAGGCAGAGAATATATTTAAGAATTCAGTCCAACGAAGAGCTGATATCGACCGGTGGTATACACTATTAGTTCGCTCAATGTTTGAAGTAATAAACAGAATATCGAAAGAACACCACAAAACTCCTCCCGAAATGATTAGACTTGAAAACTATCATTACTTACAAAATACTTTATCGACTCTTAAGATATCCTGTTTAGAGAACGAACGAAAAGAGGCAAAGAATCGATACAATGAGGCGCTCAAGGATTATGTTAAGCGCTATTTCGGTCGACCCCTCGAACGACTTAACATCTTCTTCGATGGGGTTCAGCAAAAAGTATCGCAAGGGGTCAAAGAAGAAGAGATCGGATATCAGTTGGCTTTCAGTAAACAAGAGTTAAGAAAAATAATAAAAGACTGTAATTTGAAAGAAGTGAAGAAAGGACTCGAAGAAATGTACCGCAAAGTGGAGAAACACACGTGTGAACCCGACACCAATCTCATACAGGTTCCCAACTTTTATCTAATTCTTTATATTAAACAATTGTTTGTAAACTTTCAGGTGATTTGGCGTTCAATGCAGGGGGAGTTCATCACTCAATATAAGGCCATTCAGGAGATGATTGAAAAGTGTTATCCGGACGCAAACATAACTCTACTCTTCACTATCGATGATGTGTTGAATGTCTTCTCAGAAATAGCACAATCGCACTGAAAGGACACACCCCTCCAAATATAAAATTAATTTTATTGTAATACAATTAGTAGACTCTGTAGTGATAGAAATCCATAATAACTCTGCAGATATTGATTCCAGAGATTAAAGTAACCAAATAAAAGAAAAATAGAGGAACCAAAGGGTACAGAATTGTTTGGGTGTGTCTTAAAATTGATAAACAGGTGTATCCCAAAAATGTTATATAAGAATAATAAGCGACTGAAATCATCCACAAAGTGTTGCCGAAGAGACGCGCAATGAAATAGTCCTGACTTATGAATACTGAAAATAAATTTAAATTTTAGTTATCTTTTGATTTGTTCTTAAAATTAATGGTAAATACCGTTAAAGAATATAAGTTGAAACACATGTAGTATTACAAGTGGTGGGAAAAAGGCGTTTAGATGGACATCGAAGGCATATCCCCACTCCACGTCCTCTGCTTTCGAGAGTCGCAAATACCGATTGGTGAGGAACCAGAAGATTGTGGCCACAATTACACCAACAATGACACAGTCAACAAATACCACCCAAAACAAGAACTTAATAAAACCTAAAAAGTGTAGTCTAAGAGCCAATGACAGTCCGGTGGCCGACACAACAAACCAGACGAATAGGAGAACCAGAAATGCGGGGTCATCCCTTGCGAACTGGTTTTTTGTCTGCTTTCGGTACTGGAAATTACGATATCTGTCAATACATCCAAACATTAAAAGTTTTGTCGACAAAACATTTATTAAAATTCTAACACTTTTTTGGGCGAAACAAATAAATAAATCATTTGCCAAACGGCGAACTCAAAGTCCATGTGTCCCAATCGGAAGACTCGACTCACATATTGACTGCACTTCTGTAAAGCGTTGAGTGACCCCGTCTTGTGTCGGTTCCGTCGATGTGTCACGGGTTCGGGTAATGGACTCGAACTCATTTTAGAGCACAAACCAATATTTTGATCAACAAATTAAGTCTTCTATAAGATTATTGGATTATCAAAAAACACATTAAATAATAATAAAATGCTTATTAATGTCTTTAAAAGTATTTAAAATTAATTTTGAAATTTTGTAAACATTATCTGTCAGGTGAAGAACCACTCAATAAACACGTCTATTAATCAGAGCTGAAGAGATTAATTCAATAATAAACAATAATACAGAATCTTGTTTTAGTCTCCTCTTTCAATCATCAATTTATATGACCAAACATATTGAAAAGTGAATAAAGATTAGATGAAAGAGATGGTTCAATTATTTTTAATTTGATTTTATTAGGATTTCAATTTTTACAATTTTTTTTGTAAAAATGAGTTAAAGTAAACGTAATTTATGTTAAATTATTATTATTATTATTATTTGTGTAATTTATTGATTGCTTTATAGACGGGATCTTTTACTAAGACATAAACATTGAACACCATAGACATAAATGATGTCCGCATAACAACTCTTCAAACAATTGATACAAACAAAAGAATTAAATTAAATCAACATTTTAATAAAGGAATCCGATTCTCTATGATTCATTGCAGATCTTTTGATGGTTTTGTTCCTGGCGGCCAATTAATTTTAATGGATAAAGAAGTTAATTCAAAAATTTATGAACATTGTTTATGTGAAACACGTTCGTCATTCCATAATGTATATCCAATGTTTATGTCTTAATAAGATGCCCCGTCTATAAAATTGTTAATTATTTGTAAATAATATTTAACGAAATATGAATTCAAAGAACATTTTATTTACGTTTTCATTAGTTTTGATTAAATTGTTGTCAATTGAATGCAATGATAGCACAGAAGTGAATACAATTATTACAAGTGATAACAGCCAACGATTTTATGTCATCGAAGGAAAAGTGATTCCTTTCGTAGATATGACTCATTCTATGAATCAATTTTTAACAAATACTAAAATTATTGTCAATTATGGCCAATACTATGGATTTCTTAAGTAATCATTTGTTTGTTTCTATAATTTTTTATAACAATTGGTTATAATATTCAGAAGTGACGGGTCTTTTACTGTAACTCATTTGAGTCCCGGCTCTTATCTCATCGAAGTCTCAAATCCGGACTACTTTTATGAACCGATTCGAGTGGACATCAATTCAAAGGGAAAAATTAGAGCCCGAAAAGTCAATTACATCCAGACTTCTGCTGTCCAACAGTTGTCTTATCCCTTAAAACTCAAAAGTAAAGGTCAGTTCAAATACTTTCAAATTCGGGAGACCTGGAAAGTGACGGACTTCCTCTTCAATCCAATGGTATTAATGATGGTTTTGCCACTCCTTCTGATTATGGTCTTACCTAAAATGATGAATGCGGCCGACGCTGAGACTCAAAGGGTATTATCTTATAATAAATGTTAAAATAAGCACTAATTTTGATATTTATTTGTTTAGGAAATGCAAAGCATGCAAATGCCTAAATATGATGTCCCAGAACTCTCTGAAATGATGACCAGTTGGTTCACTGGAGCCAAACCACAAACATCTAAAACAAAAGCAGTTAAAAAAAGACAATAATTTTTAGCATTTGTTAGGATTTAATGTTTTTTCACTTTTCCTAATATTTTCCTTTTTCTTAAATTCTCTCCAATTTCTCATTTATTGAATTTATTTTTAATGCAAACAATAATTGTTTTCTTTTGTTATAAATTATTATTAGATTTAATTTAATTGTAATCTTCTCTCAAAATCGGTTCAAAATTAAATAAAACTCATTAGAAAAGTAAGAAAAAGTGTAATAAATGTTAAACTCTGTGTTTCTCTGCCTCTAAAATGAATGCAATCCTAAAGATATTTGATTTGATGACTAAATGTCAAAATGATAGACAGATTAGTTTTCCTAATTGTGGGAAATGGTATGGTCACTCGCAAATTGCGATTGATCATGGTGCGATTCGCAATATCGCGATACCTAGGCAGACCTTGGCAGCCTAGGCAGGCACAACGGTTACCGCATATCCTTTAAAAAAGTCAATGAATTGAGTGAACAAATATTATGAATTTGATTCCCCTTTCAATTGATTTATTATTACAAATGTCTTAAAGAGTTGTAACGTTGTTTGTGTTTGTGTTCAGTTTAAATACCAATCGATTTCACATTTTTATATTCAAAAAGTGATTTAAATTATTTTCAATGAAATTATTGATATTTTAATTTTGATTTAAATTTCAAAATTCATTATTCATTTAATAATTATTCAAAATATGAGTTTAATAATTAAATTAATTGTTATTTTATGTTTAATCAATTTATTGCCGCAAAGTTTAGCGAATAATGACGTAATCGGTTGCGGGGGGTTTGTTAAGTCCATCGTTAATATTAATTATAATAAAATAGTAATCAAATTGTGAGTCAATTCATTAATTAATTTATTAATTCATTCATTTGTTGTAATCGTTTAGTCTTTAATCAATTGATTGAATTGCTTTCAGACTAACCAATAAAGGAATCGTTAAATACACGACTGATTGCGCCCCAAATAATGGCTATTACTTTATTCCTCTGTATGACAAAGGCTTATATCAGCTGAAGATCGAACCACCGAATGGCTGGACATTTGATCCAATGTCTATTGATCTTAATTTTGATGGAAAAACTGATTTATGTTCGCAACAAAATGACATAAATTTCTCTTTCAAAGGATTCACTGTTTCCGGAAAAGTATTTAATTTTTTAAAAATTAATTTATCGTAAAATTATGTTCGACTTCATAGGTATTCAGCGATGGCTCCTCTTCTGGTCCTTCGGGTATCTATTTATATGAAATATTTTATGTCAAATCTTAATCATCTTGTTTTCAGGGGTTAGCATAACATTGAGGGCCAAAAGCAATAATAATATTCTGAAGACAACTCTAACCACAAACGATGGCTTTTATGAATTCAAAGAAGTACTTCCGGGGGATTACATAATAGAGGCGACACACCATTCCTGGAAATTCAAGAAAAGTGAAGTTCAAATAAGTGTTTCCGACGATAACATCGATTTCACAAAAAACTCTGAAAACAATTTATCGATATTTGGATACGAAGTGATTGGAAATGTTGAGAGTGAGGGCGAACCTATTCATTCTGTACTTTTCGCATTATTCTCCCGAACTCGTCGCACGCCTTTAGGATGTGATACAAAACAAATACCTCTTAAAAGTTTGGCCAATGATTTGATTTATTTGTGTCACGTCTCGTCAGACAAAAACGGTTTATTCCGTTTCCCTACCGTTCCCGTCGGCTCTTATGTTTTAATTCCATTTTATGGCTCTAATGATATCAAATTTGATGTAAATCCCAAAGAAATGAGTTTTGAAATGTTAAACGAAAACATCCGAATCGATACAATTTTTCAAATCGAAGGTTTTAGTGTTTCGGGACGGGTTCTGGTCGAACAGAAGGGTGTTCCCAATGCTGAGGTCAATTTTCGTGATCAGACCACTGGACGTCAATTGACTGTCACCACAAATACTAATGGGATCTATAATTTAGAAAACGTGAAAACTGGAAATTATATGATTTCCGTTATGACAAAACACATGCATTTCGATCCCGTATTGGTTAAGATATCGCCCATCAGTGCAATCATTGCAGACATTACTCCAAATGCGTTTGATGTCTGCGGAACTTTCAATCTTAAGTCATCGCCGGTCAACACTCAGATCACAATTCTATTCAAATCTAAAGAATTCAGTGAAAGCGTGACCTCTGATCTGAGCGGTGGCTTTTGTGTTCATCTAAGACCCGATACATATACCATAACACAAATTAGTTCAGACAAAAACTTCAAATTAATTCCATCGCAAACTACTATATCCATCAAAAGTGAACCCTTTCTAAACCTGAAGTTCACTCAATTCACAGCTACTTTGAGCGGTGGTATCACAACTAAAGACTCTGCGAATGATTTACAGTTAGAACTGTTTAACCAAATCGATAACCAATTGACTAAAACGTTAAAGTTTTCTGATTTTCGTAAAGTTTCAGCGAATAGATTGGAATTCAAGATTGAAAATGTATTACCCGCTTCTTATCTGATATCTGTATCAAAAGAATCTGATTCGTGGTGCTGGCAGTCAGACTCTCATATCGTCGATGTTATCGATAAAGATGTCAATGACATTGAATTTATTCAAAAAGGATATATTCTGTCCCTCTTTTTCTCTCATATGATTGAATTCGATTTAAAATATCCATCGAATAAAATCGAGAAATTACGGGTTGGAAGTGACCACAGTTTGAAACACTGCGTCACTGAATCAGGAATTTATACAATTGTACCGAAAGGATGCCATAAATTTAGTGAATCTTCGAATGAAGTAATAAGTTTTGACACTTCAAAAGATTCGGGAAAATTGATTTCAAAAACTGCAGTCAAACACTTGGTCTCATCCAATGTATTGACTAATTTGAATGTAACCGATATCGTACTGACCGTCAAAATTAAATCTTTCGGTAACGAAGAATATGTAACCGAAAGGATTAATTTAGAGAAACCCAAACTCATTAAAAGGGAAAATCAAATGCTTTTCGAGTATTTGATTACAATTTGGGCCAAACCTATGGTTAATTTATATTTAGAGCCGTCTTCGGGTCAACTCTTGTTTAAACCGAATTCATTCCAAACAAAAGTAGAAAATGAATGTCTGGAAAATGCGGTCACATTCAGCGGTAAAATTGGTCTTTTCATCGACGGACAAATTACGCCTAAACTGGAGGGCGTTGTCATCAAAATAATGAATTCCGATCAAATACTGCTGACCACTAAAACAGATTCTTTAGGCAAATATATAGCCGGAGCTTTCGATAGTGATATACAATTGACAATTAGTGCGGAAAAGGAGGGATATTTCTTCAGAAATATAGTCAACAAATTGGGTCATTTTGAAGCTATTCGTCTCTCAAAAGTTTCAGTTCAAGTAACTGATGATAATAAGGAACCGCTCTCTGATGTCCTCATTTCGATTAGTGGTGGAACAGAAAATTATCGAAAAAATAGTGTGACCCCAAACAATGGCAAATTGACTTTTAATAACTTACATTCGGGAGAATACTTCTTAAGAGTAATGATGAAAGAATATGATTTTGAGCCCTCCTCTCAAATGATTACAGTTTCTGATGGCTCCGACTTAAACATTGAAATAAAGGCAAAGAAAGTGGCCTTCAGTTGCATTGGTATCACTGATTCACTTAATGGCGAACCCGAACCTGGAGTTGTTGTCGAAGCAATTGGTTTAAGAAATATTGTAATGAATGCAAAATTCAATTGCTCTCAATTGCAAGAGGAAGCAATCAGTGAAGCCAACGGCTCCTTCAGAATCAAAGGCTTAAGACCTGAGTGTCAGTACGCCATAAGAATCAAATCAAATGATGAAAGGAATAAAGCCTTCAATCAATCCATACCTCGAATTCATTTAATTCGAGTCGAAGATCAGGACGTATCCAATATTCGTCTCATTATATTTAGGAAAAGCACTCAAATGGATGTAAGCGGAGATGTGGTCACATCTTTTGAGTACTTGCCTTCACTCAAAGTAAGTCAAACAGTCGTCTCTTATATTAATTTGTTGTAAAATACTTTCCTTTGATTTAAAGGTTCGTCTATTCAGTGAACTAAATCCGGATCAATCAATTTCAACGATAGTTTTGACTTCGAGTCCATTTTTCTTTTTGCCGGCGCTAAACATCGATAACAGAAATTATTTCATTCGCTTAGAATCGAGTCTTTCACCAAATTTATATGAATTGGAAACACCTATAAAGTCATTCCGTGCGAATGCCAGTCATTTGCATTTGACTTTCACCTTTAATCCGAAATCTAAAGAAATAGGGAATTCTCATCACTATACTGACCACGATGTCAGTCATGGATCAGTTTATATGCTTCCCGTTATTCTTTTGATTTCTATCGCTATTTATAATTACAGTAAAATATCTCCACTTTTGGTCCAATTTTTCAATTTTGTTAATCGTCTTAATAACGAAAGATTAGTCAAAGATTCTGATAATATAAACACCTCTTTGTTTGCAGTCAAAAGAAAGACAAAGAGTAAGAAAATTTAATTTCATTTTTATTTTAATTAAAGTTTTCATTAAATTTTGTAAAATGAGTGACAAAATTATTTATTTTGAGTTCAATTGTTTTTCAAACTTAACTTATAGTTAGCACTTGATTTGGTGCCGGATATTTGGATTAAGAGTTAATCCCTATTAACATTTAAGTTCTTAAAACTTGAATCAATTGGTAAATGTTTTGACTTAAAAAAAGAATGAGAAAAGTATTTCTGATTTAAAATCAATAATAATATCATTGAAATTGAAATAAAATGAAAATTAGTATAATTTTTATTCTTATATTAATTTTAATCTTTCAAAATGTTTTTGGTGACAAACAATTAACAAATGAGAAGAACAATAAAACTCATTTACAAATGAAGATTGAAATCAATCATCAGAACCAGAATGAGACGAAACAAATGGATTTAGTAAAAAGTTTGCCATTAATTGGATTCATATCTTCTTCCATCGAAAAAGCAAAATGGAATGTATTGGCGTTCAGAATGGCTAAAGTCTTCTTTTCATTTTTCCTCGATTTGTTTTTGGCTCAATATTTTGGTACTTCTGGTCGATAGACAAATGTCTTTTAATTCAAATGTTTGTATAATAACTGACGACAAATAATTAAATAAATTGAAATTTTAAATTAATCATTGAAATAGAAAATTTGATTTGATTTTGTCAAATACTCCTGCAATTACTTTTGTAAAATATTCCTCAATAATTAGTAGGATTTATGACCAAAGTTTTTATTTATTTTCTTCGATAATCTAAAGATTTCTAAGATTTCATTAAAAATTTTAATTCTGTTAAACCCTAAATAGCAAAGTTCAGGTCCAGCCTTTTCAGGTTCTCAATAGTTTTTTCCTGTTTTCAAAAAAAGCTCTGACCCTCAGACTTGCTTTTCATAAACTTTATTCCAAAGACTGTAAAGCACCCGTTATAGGATAAAAAGGACCTAAACATGACCTCGAGCATAAGTATCCTTTACTGTATTAGTTTAGTTCTATCTGTATTTTTATGAGTTTATTTGAATCTATCCTCTCATTCATGGATTTTAACCATTTGCTTTGGAAGGGAGGGAAGGGAGAGAGAGTATAAATCTTAGAATTTCTTAATCTCTTTTATTTTATAAACAAAATTTAAATAAAATCCTCTTCTATTGAATTTTAAGATATTTGTTTCTGAAGTTAACATAAAGTGGAAGACATTTGATTTGAGTTTTAGGTTGAGTTGCAATGAATTTTTTTATATTATTTTCTCAAATATTGTTTTTGTTATCACTTATGAAAAAATCGCTGACTTTTTCAAACTTCAGTCCAAAACACAATGTTTTTACAGCAAAAGGTTTATCCGAAAGTAAATTTGAGTCACGTCAAGGTCCTAATATACCAACCCTTTCCAATATATTTGACAATAACTTCGCCACTGCTATTCTACGGTATGTTCTTATTATTTATTATTAAATATAATGTTCAAAGAGTAATAAGTTTTAATTAACTCTGAATCTAAACCATTAATTATGGTTATTAAACGGTTTAAAGTATCTTGAGCAAATATTAAAGTTAATCTAAAATTAACCCTGTGTTCCTAAAAAGTTATTGACCACTTTTTGCCTCGGACCACTGAAAATTTCTGAATGCACTTGATACTTTCCCCTTTAATATTTCATATTGTTTTCAAGTAATAATTTATTAATAATGGAATATAACGATTAATTATGGATATATCATGGTCATTCTTAAAAGTAACAAATATGATTTTTTATTTTAGTGAATAAATGATAATTTGGTTTTAGTTTTAATTATTAAATTGTTTTTTTCACAGTTTTATAGTTCCGTTTCCATTGCCTATAATCCCAAACCCCTACAGAATCGTCAATTTGACGGCAGACCCCCCGCGAAAAAGAAAGAAAAGAACCTTATTTTACGAAGATATGGAAGTTATATGTCATCTTCAGTTTGCGTTCCCGTATTTGTTTCCGGGATCTTAAGAATATTAAATTGTAAGAAATGGAGTCCACTTTGTTTTCAAATTATTTATAGATATTATTTAAGTTTTAAAAAAATCATTCGATTTTTATCCGAAAATAAATTATAATTTGAGAGATGAGTTCAAATTGTGGTCAAATGAGCCTGTCATCAATTTTTGACTTTAATTCATAAATTTTTTTTAAAAAAATAAGATTTTAAGCTAGCTAAAACTATTAATACTAAAATTCCTAATATGAAAATCGATTGTTTAGATCAGCATAGAATGAAAGCATTTTTGAAATATTTGTCATAAAAGAAAAATAATTCTTTTTAAAAAAAATCCTATTAAATAGTACTAATAAATAATAGTTTTGTTATTTATTAGTGAAATTTGTAGTGAAAAAATCTTTTTCTTCCAAATTAGTTTGTCATATATTATGAGTCAAACTGTATATAAGGATCTTTTCTCAAGATTTATAAAATTTTATTGTTATTATGAAACTGGAATTGTTGTAATGCTATCACTACTTCTTTAACCAGTGATGACCAAGATCTGAGGCTTCAGGGGGGAATCAGTAGGGGGTTAAGCCATTTTTTAAAACTTCAAAAACACCGAAAAATGGTTTCAACTATTAAATTAGTGTATTTCACACTAATATTAAAGGTATTTTCAATAGATTTCAATAAAATGTTGAAAATTTGATTTTAGTAATGAATTTATTCACATATTTTTGATCAAAAAACGTTAGATTTGAGTCAATTAAGAGTTTTTCATAATTAATTACCACTCTTTTCATTAGAATTTTCAATAATTCTATAAAAAATTGATCAAAAAATGAGGCCATGCTTCGCGCCATTTTTTTCGTCTTGCTCCAGGGGGATTTTCTTAAATTTTTTGGTTCCAGAGGTGGATTTTGGCTGAATACCCCTTGGTCATCACTGTTCTAAAACCAATGGATTGTCTATTAATTAGAGCATCAAATCTATTGAATAATAGGCATTAATTGACAATAATTGCACTCAAATTATGTTTTATTATTCAATAAATATTTGATAAGAATTTTTGCTTTTCTTTAACTTATTTTCAAACATTACTGCAAAATACATCTCAGATCCTGAAGTAAAAATATATAACCAAGGTAGACAATAAATATTTAATAACAGTTAACAAAATACAGAGTTTATTTTGAAGATCCGATATTCTTTGAGTGTAAAGGGTTATTTCTCAAATCGTTTAAAAATAACATTTTAAAATTAATAGCCTTTTTAAATGGACTTTAATTATTTTTGTTTTGTTTTTCTGCACTAAATTTATAATTTGCTTATTTGGCTCTAAAATTGATTTTTTAAAAAATATTTTATAATTAGAATTAATTGAGGGTTTATTTAATTTATTTAAACTTAATTTAACCCAAACTGTTAAACCCTTTCATTTTTAGAGGAGTATTTCATAATTTTTCGGTTCTAAGAAAGGTTATGTTAATCCTCTTCAACAATCACTGATGTATTCTTATTCTGTCCATTCTATTGTTATTTGTAACCAAAATTTTAAGAATTTTCAAACTTTTACATAAGTGGAAAGGTTTAAAAGGTGAGATTAAATTAAAATAATCTAGCCTCCTATTTTAAGGAAAGCTCCGAGAGGTCAGATTGTGTCGAATCGTATATTTTTCATAATATTCTAAATAATCTATTGTTTGGTAAAATAAAATTGGTTTAATAAAATTGTTTATAATATTTAATACGATTATTACATGTATTTTGTTTCTGATAATAATTGTGAAGATTCTCTAATTTGTTGCTAAAACTTCCTGTAATTATAATTATTTATAACTCATTTAAATCGAAAAACTGTAAATTTTTCTGTTATTTATTACATTTGATTCAATATTTTTTTTAATTTAATTAAATTAATTAAATCTGATTTGATTTTAATCACAAAGAATGTTGAGATGACTTCTGATTTGAGGGATTGGCTAAAATTAGTTGCAAAACATTTGTCAAATATGAGGTTCGAATCCAGTCTTAGGGAATGTCAGCCAATCTGATCGTAACAAAACTTGACCTGAAAAAGAAGGCGATTCTCTTCACTGATATTTGAAAAAAAGTTTTCAGTTGAGTTTTCTCACAATTCACTCAACATTTGACTTCAAATTATCGGTTAGAATGAGTCGAATAATAGACTTGCAATTTGTTTTGTTATCGTTTTTTGTCGTAACCATTATATCGGTTCAATGCAAGAGCTCTGACAGTGAGAAGGGAAGGGATGCACAAACTACTAATGTCGGAGAAAATGCTGTCCTATCCATCATCAATAATATCATCAAACTTAAGGACAGCGATATTTTCAGATGTAAGACATGTTATTATTATTTTAAAATAAATTCAATTATTATTTATTTGGAATTTAAATTCAATTGTTATTTAATATTCAGCCGGAATCGAGTCATCCGTGCGTTCAGTGTTTAGTAAACCCATGACGTCTGCTGTCTATGCCTTATCGGTATTGGCCGGTGTGGTAGCAATGCTTGCTTTCTATGAGTCCCCAGGTTATCTCAATAATCAATTTTATTTAAAAAATTCACAAAATTATTAATGTTTTATCTTAAAATAGTATCACCAATGCCTGTCCCACCATTACCAGATCCCCCAGTAGGTCGTTTCCCTCCAGAGCACCCAATATGGCCACCACCTCAGAAAGAGCCTATTCATATGTCGGACAAAAAGAGAATCGGAATAATGAATGGCTATAACCCTCCCAACTCTCATATGTTTTTCCCTCAAATGAATACAAATCAAAAATTCTCTGAAATGGATCCGACATCTTATGGCGGCGCTTATCAGCAATTACTTAATGTGATTGAGAATAGAAATTCAAAAATTGGTGTAAAACAGAACAGAATTAGCAGCAATTCTGTGGTCGAACCCTCACCTCAGGTGTATTCCTCGTTCAATGTTGAGTTAGATTCCAAACAAGTGAACGACTCAATGAAATTACAGTCACTCTATCCAGAAGTGCCTTCCGATAGACTCGATTCAGTCGATACTATCAACAAATTCTATAATCAAAACAATTTAAACAAACAAATGGACAAAATTAAAGAATACACTAATCTTAAGAAACCAGCGAATCAAGAAGTGGTCAAAGAAAAGGAAAGATTTAACTACACATCAATCTTAGCTGAAATCAACTCTAACCGAAGACCCAGACCTTAATTAACTGATCAATATTTTGCATTTTAGAATTGTCTCATCGATTCACTACTTATTTATTACACAATTGTATTCATAGTTCGCATTCAAATATATTTTCCTAAAATTGTTATTTTAGTCAAAAATCATTTTAAATGTTAAGAATTATTTGATAATAAAATGTATACTTTTGATCATTGATTGTATTCTTCAATTCATTTAAATAATTTAAAATATACTTTGTTTCAAATTTTAATTTATTTGAAATAATTTTTTTAAAAATAATCAAATCTGATGTAAAGATTTGTTTTGTTTATGTTTTTTGAAAATATTTAAGAATTATCTAATTTTAATGAAGTAATAAAAAGTAGAATTGAATTGAATTTTAATGATAATCAACACAAGAATTTGATTTTCAATATAAGCGATAGTAAGGATCGTTTGAGTTTAGTCTGAAGCAAATATGCGGAACAGTCCGGAAGGCAATACTTACGCCCCATAAACATGTTTTGCTTCATCTGATGTCGACGACCGGACTGACCCACAACAACAATTCACTGCTTTCAAGGCCATCAATACTTGTTAACGGTATCAATGCTTCCAAGAAAGTTGATTAGGTGAGTCCTACACTCAGCATCCGTGACATTGAAGTCAATGTTTAATAGTTCCTCGAAAAGCCGAACCCAATTTAAAATCAATTTTTCTATCACTAATAGATACTTAGAAAAACGAAGAAAGTCCAACAAAACTCACCATGCTTATTAATTAACAGACTTTGTTATCTCAATCAAATTTTAATGGGTGAATGTAAGTTTGGTAAATTTCCAAAAAATCTAAAATAAGTTTTAATGATTAAAATTATGTAAAAACAAAGGAATTCTCATTAAAATTAAATATTCAATAATTTTTTAAAAGTCTTTATATTAATAATGTTTTAAAAATTTTGTGATTTAAGTAAAATTGAAATTCTTGTCACGAATCACTAAATATCATAGAGTCGATCCCATAATAGTCTGTAATTCTTGTAATTTCTTATAAAATTAAAGGCTAATCATGCGTTCAAAATATGAATAATAAGTTTTAAAAACAAAATTTTCAGATAAATGTGTGGACAGAATATTGTTCATAATTTAATAGTATTTTATTTAATTAATTGAGTTTTCTTTTTATGAATAAAATAATTAAATTTAAAATTAAATCAAATGATTTGATTGATTGGTTTAATATAAGATCGTCTCATTTTAAACTTATTCAATTATTTTTGTCAAAAGACAGATGTTTTTAATCTCAAAGTTATTAATCAAGCTCAAACTTGACCTAGCTCATTCAAAAGTTATAGTAAACTTTCTTGTGCTACTCTATATGTCTTCGATATTGTTATTAATGATCTGTAAGTGAACTTGCTTCTTTTCACATATAAGTAATGATAATTTAAGTTTTAATTGAGTAATAATGAAAAGAGTAAAAAGAATATAAAGTCATTTAAATAATATTAAAGTAAATAAATTAATGAATTAATAAATTATTCGAAGTAAGTGTTGATTATTATGATTATTGTGTGGTTTGTTTGTTGAGCCAATCCTCCAGTTTATGAGAGCAACGGCTATAAATATAATTGCAATCATTGTCTTCTTTGCCTTCAAATCGAAAAATAAAATAAAAATTTTGAAAACTTGAAACCTTACAAACCATAAGTGGCAGCGTCTGTGTACTGGTTAAATATAATTTTAGCAAGAGGAATTATCTCATATTCTTCCAATTCGTGTTCCATTCTATTTAAAAATATGATCAATAATTTTAAAATATTCAAAATAATTAAAAACCTGATGAGATTTGCAATTTGTGTGGCAAAAGATGAATATTTTTCGTTTGAAAAGGATTTGCTTTTATGAAGTTCACAAACGGCTTTGAGCTGACACTCAGATTCTGTTATATTGTATTTCCTGAACGCTTCCTCCAGATTTGACAAAATGTCAAATAGGTTCCGGGCGTAAAGAAGAGCTCTTTTGCTTCGTCCTAATATAGTGTGGGAAGACCTTTTATTCCTTATGCCACCAGCGCTGAGAGAAGGAGCGATCACTGATGCGCCCAACTATTATCAATTTTAAACAAATTAATTATAGAGTAATACAGTATTACTAATACTATTAATAGTAAAATATAAACAATTTTTTTGAATTAAAATCGATCTAAAATTCAAAACTTAGAAAAATAAGAACTTATAATAAATAATAACTCACAGCAACGAGTCCTAGAATTGGAATACCAAGAAAGGTGAGCATGGCCACATCAGTTACTATATCGATCATATCGTAAATTTGCCTGCTCAAACCTTTATTAAACGGCCAGAAAGATAACTGTCTTCCATTGGAAAGCGAGACATCATTTTGTTTGAATTGATAGCATTCGATTGAAACCATTGAAGCGATCGAAAGTGATATTAATATCCAGGTTATCTTCAAATTAGCCATTATTGTTGCCTGAGTCTAATAATTTGTTCGGACTGACCAAGTTATAATAATAAAGTTTGTTAAAATAAAAAAGATTACCACAATTTGAAGGTTATTTGAATTTAAATATATTCAAAAATAAGTGATTATTTCGATTGAAAACTAACTGAACTTCTGAGCGAATGAGTGAAGAAAACGGTTAAATGCACTCAAAATGTATTTATGAATATATACTTGGCTTCGAATAATTTGTATACTGAAAGAGAGGTCTAACCGTGGCTTACATTTTACGCTTCCGTTTTCGTCGCTTAAAAAAATCTTCTGATTTGAAGAACCTGTTGTTGAAAAACAGAATTACCAGACGTTTAAGTCTGAGTTAATTCTATGAATTATTACTATAAATAACATACTTATGATAACCCGTTACTTCAATTATACAATAATCGCATCAACTTCAAGGTTATTGATGTGCAAGGTACTTAAAATCATGAGTTTAAGGTTCAAAACACTAAAAATGGGTTTTCTTAAAGTTCAAGAAATTAATGAAAAAACATTTTTATTTGTTTTATATAAAACTCCAAAATCTTTCCAAATTTAATACATATTTTTAACCATTTCATAATTTAATTGAATTTTAGCAAAAATGAACATGATCATATAGATATTTGATACATTGAGTTTGAAATAGAAAGCAAAGACATTTTCATTAGATGTGCAGCAATTAAAATATTAATTTTGAGCTAGAACATAAAATTTGAAATTCCTTGCTCATAACCCAACTAGCCAATTAAATTAAATTGATTTGTAAAAAATATGCTAGTCTATTTAATAAAATACAAAAATACTGACAATGCGATGGATTTAAACCTGAATTTAAAAAATGACTGAATAACAAAAGTTTGGTTTTTATTTGAATTGAATTGAGTTTAGACTAACTCTTGTCTATTGTCTCACATTTTTCACATTAATATTAAATGGATTCAAAACAATCACTATTTTAAGTATAGATAAAATCGATTATGAAATTAAATCAAAAAAATGGATCAGTTGTTACATTTGAATCAATTTAACAATTTAATACTGTTACTTGATAATTGGCCATGGTAACATTCATGTTTTCTTTGTTACAAACATTTGGTTTATTTGAGGAAAAACATGTGTTTAAAGGGAATATCAAGTGATGAATGTTTTAAATAATTAGTTTAATATTGATCTTAAATTTGAATAATCAATACATGGATCAGATCACAGATTATAATAATAATTGAGGGCCGGAGGCGTAGTTGCAAATGTAGATTTTAGTCGATTAGCTTTGTTTGGGGACAACTTGGTCTGCAATAACTGATTGATTTCATAAATATTAGGCTTCGATTTGAAATAATCTGAATTTAAAGCATTTATTTTATTAAAATGAGGCAAATCTGGAGCTGAAGGGCAGCGACTGAAGACAGTGGAACAGTCATTGTTCTTGAGTCCGGTTTTGGCAGCCCTTACGAAATCCTTAATGAAAGACTTTGCTCTTTCACTGACGGCATTGGAGCGGTCCAAATGGCTTTCGATCCTTTCCATCAAAATTATTGATTAATTATAGACTTTTATCGATTTACTCAATTCATACCCAATTAAATCCAACATTTGTGATGTCAATGAACCCAATGAAGCACTTCTACCGACAGCCTTCTGATGCAATTCGCAAATAATTCTGGACTGACAGTCTGTGTCTGTAATTTCATAGCGTCGGAGACCATTCCTCAAAATACCATAAACTTCCCTCAAAGACGACATTATTGTTTCAATTCTGTTCTGAGCACTTTCTCCCGTTTCGTTTGGTTTTGTGTCCGTAGAAGTCTCTGAAGGATTTTTTGGTGGTTTTGGTGCAAATCTACTGATGTAAGAGTTTGAAAATCTTCGGTTGAAAATCAGTTCTGAAAGGGATCTCAACGCAGAAGCGAATGGAGAAACGTTTCCTATTTTTTGAACATTCAATACAATTATCTTAATCTAAATTCATATAATTGTCGATAAAAATAATTTCAAAAAATAATAATCGTTATATATTTTTTAATGTTTTAAATTGGAAATATACTAGCTATTTTATGCTATAAAAGTGAACAAAAAAATTATGTCGACATTAATTATGCGGATCCACTCTTTTAATAAAGTTTATCGAATGAATTTCATCAGAAGACTATTCATCAAACGTTTGAACACTTGTGTAATGGCATCCATCAGATGAACTAAATTTGAGCTAAAATTTATTCCGATTAGACTCCAATCGGATTGAGTTCATTCACTATTTGACTGAAGAGTATAAGACCTATAATATGTTAGTATTGAAAATCATCAAAAATAAAGTTTGCATCAAATGATTTGATTGCGATAACCAATAATTGATGTTAAACTTGGCATTTAAACAAATCTATCTAATTTCAAAATCAATTACTAATAGAATTCATTGAATGTAATTTGAAATATATATAAATCACAGCAATTGACTTAATTAAACACATCTAATACATTATTAATCAGGAAAATCGATAAATTAGTTCTACTTAGATTACCTTAACTACTACTATAATGTAAATAAATAAATAAAACTAATCATGGTAATTATGCTAATTAGTAAAGTTAGTACAGTGAATGATACTTTTTAATTTGTGTATAAGAGTTGTTACTAAATGTTTCAATTAACTGATAAATGTTTTATTCAGTCATTGATTTGATGGCAATGATTGTGTTCTTCTCTTAGAATAATATAAATATTATTTTTAATTTAAGATTTAATTCCTATATATCTCTAAATGTGTTTAACTCTATATAACTCTATATATGAATAAATGAATTATTGAATTCAATGATTAGAATCTAATTATGAGATTATATTTCTGTTAATTACAGTTTGAAAATCTCTTTAATAACAGACCTGAAGAACCAGAACCAGAACTCGTTGATGAAACAGAATTGGATGCGGATGTCATCTGATCTGAATGAGGTGGTGGTGCCATTAGTGATGCAATTCCCTGTGCAATACTGCTACCAGTGTTAACACTATTCATAAATTGTCCGACAGCTCCAATAGTAGGTCTAATTCCTGCGACAGCCAACGGTGCCATTAGTAATGCCGGTAAAGCGGGCAGTGAAAAGAGGAAAGCGGCCAATGCCTGACACAATCAGTTAAAATGTCATTCCTTTAATATTTAATCAGTTTATGCACTCTATATACTTACAAGAGGTCCACCCAAAAGAGAACTACCGATTAGACCCTGTCAATTGAATGTCACAAATGTTTATTAAGTATTTTTCATTTCCGATCCCAATATTTATTTATTTATTCAATTAATTCGGTTTATTTGTGTTTAATAATCATTTGAATCGTTAAAAGAGTTTTATTTCATTTAATAATAATTATAATATTGAGTATCGAAAACATTTAAAAATGTATTTCTAGTTTATATTTGAAATTAATGGTTGACCTAAAAACCGAATATTTTCTCCCCGATGTCTAAAGGAAAATGAGAGCTTGGTTATTCTATTGAAAAACCAGTCAAATGGTAGCTCAAGTTTTCATTATTTGTGTTAAAATTTTACGACTCAACCTATCAATAATAAAATTCAAATTTTATTTTAAAATAAGCAATTATATTTTTGAGTTTCTAATCTCAAACATAAATACTTTTAATTACAATAAGGTTTTATTTGAAACAAAATTAAATATCAGTTCAAAAATAGGACGTCAAGAGTCTAAACATAACAACTGTTTTCTTCTTCTTCTTTTTCATGAAGAAGAAGAAGAAATTAAACTTTTCATCAATAGATAAAATATGTAAATCATTTCAATCAAAGCCTCAACTCTTCTCATCAATGATAGCCATGAAAAAAGAGATTTAAATATTTAAATAAAATTACATTTTAAAGATCCTATTAAATCAAAAATATTCTAATTTACAGCATTTATTTGAAATATGCAAATGTAATGTCAGGTGAATTAGAATTTTTTTGAATGAATTATTGTCTATTGTCTGAATAAAGTCGATATTAATATGTTTTCTCAAAAGTGAGTGAAGTAAAAGAGTGATCAGTAGTCAGGTGTTTCATAATTTTATATATATTATTAATAATAATTAACATTTATTTCAATCAAGTGTTTGAGAAATCTATTTCTTTTGAATAAATTGTATGAAAACACATTATTGTCTCATATTTTATAAATAAGAATACTCACAAGAGGTCCGCCCAAAACAGAGCTACCGATTAGACCCTAATATATGAATGTCACAAATTTAGATAATTCCTCGATATTTCTGATTAATGTTTCTAAATGTAAAGTATTTAAAAATTTTAAATTCAAATCCTAAACCTTTTGTTAATACTTTATTGACTCATATATTAAGTTAAATAAACAAATTCACAGATTCTATAAAATAAGTTTATATTTAATATCTTTAATATTGAATTATTCAACGAAAAGAAATATAGAAAAGGATTATTTGAATGAATTCAATGATTTATTACAAATAAACAGAATATTCTAGAATTTGATGTTTAGATTCATACAGACCTGACGGTCGACGTCCATTCTTCGTGATATCAGTGCATTTAGTTGTCTTAATTCATCCGGATTCAATTCATAATTATTCAATAAATTGGCACAAAATGAATGATTGGCACAAATTATGATCAAAAGAGAAATGATTGGCACTGTTTTGGCCATTGACTGAAAGTCAAATAAAACAAAACAAAATTTCATTGAGAGCTTAGAAGAGAGAAAAAAGATACCTATCACAGTCTGTTATTGTTATAAATGATAACAATCACTCTTCAAACTAAATGATAGCACAGTTAGAAAGTGATGCAAAAGGACTTACACTTTGAAATTATTTGATTCACTTGTTTAAGATAAACGATTTTGTCATTTGCTCGGATCAATTCAAGCTATACCACCAACTAATTGAGTGTTTTTAGAAAATATTACGCAAATAGGGGTCGGTCTTTATATATAGAGCCAACGATTCCGATGTCGAGTCGAACTTCTACTTCTCCACAATATTGGGATCGCATTAAATTGAGACCTTGACCTTAGAGATCAAGTCAAGGGAATTACGTCACACTTGTAGGTCAGTAGTATAACGAATAGTAGCGAATATTTACCCGTCCATCCAGGATGCTCTCTGATCACACACACCATTCACTTACAACTTGAGATACTTTAGACCCGTTCCCAACATTAGAACCTTATATTAGATTTTGTTTTTATCCTCTCTATTAATAACGAAAATTCAATTTTGTTTTTCATTTATTTTTTAAATCCAAGTCTCGAATGAATTTTCTGATTAAAGCATTTCTATCTAAAAATGGTTTTAATGTTTAATGTCTCACATCATAAGAAAATGAATTTAAACAAAAATCAGTTTTATTTATAACATTTCAAAATTGATTCAAAACAAAAAAGAGGCAAAAAAACATTTCGAGCTTTTATTGGATTAATAGTTATTTCGATTATTTTTCAAATATTTTATTTGAAATGAAATGAAATTCTTTTTCATTTAATTAATTTCTTATCTGTCGATCGATATTCAACTTTCAAAATAAATAATAGAAACCAAAACTTGAAATAAACTTCTAATTAAAGCGAATGTTAAAAGGATTGGGTCTCAAAAAGAAACAAAAGAGCACTAATTGCGGCCAACTATTGAATCCAAAAGTTTTTCAATTATTTTAATCTTATCGGGAGTTTGGATGAAATTTTCCAAAGCGTTTAATAATTTTTGTTGAATCAATGGATTTACTTCTGGAAAAAGTGAATTATTGAGTTCTCTCTTCTTACGTCCCGTCACTGCTGTAGTAGTGGTGGGCACTAAATTCAAGCCGGTGCCAATACCACCATTGCTAAAAAGACCACCTCCATTAAAGAGACCCAGGAACAGTAGAAAAAATGGTACTCCAATGACAGCAAATCCGGCCACAACACACAGTCCTATGATTATAGCTTCGACGGGACCACCAAAGCTACTCAACCCGTAGTCTTGATTGACAGAATGAAGATTATTAAAGCAATAATTAACCTAGAATGATTAGCTGTCATACCTCCAAATCCTGAAGGATAGCCTCCAGCAAATTGTCGTCCGTCACGTTCTTTGTCATAACTTTGGTCAGTCTGATTAGCGCTCGGCTTTTGATCTCTTTTAATAGTTAGAACACCATTTAAATTAATTAAAATAAACAATAATAATAACATTTGAATTGATAATGACTTTTGAATTGACATTTTTGTCGATATCTTAATAATTCACTTTTCAATTCAAACTTAAAGTTTTGGGATTTACTCCGATTTGTGTTTCCACGAAATTAATAAATTCTGAGCGAATTTGCATTTTGCCAGTATATATATGCAATTAATACTATTAAATATTTACGTCATTATATTATAAAATTTTATGCACTAAAAAATGTCATCAATTGTAAGAAGAGATGTATTTTTTATATCGAATTAATTAATTAATCCATTTCTTTAGACTTTTTTGTGTTTCCATATATAATAGGCAAATAAAGGGCGCAGAGAGAGAGAGAGAGAGAGAGAAATTGGATGTCTAGAAAACAATTGTATCATTTCTGTCGTTTAGAGAAATTTTGAATTTTCTTTGAGAGCCGACATAATAGGCACACCTCATGCATAAAAGGAGTTAATCAATGTTTAGTTGTATTGAAGAGGATATGATCCGCACAATTAATAGCACAGAATGCGCTCATATGTGCAGAACTACGAATATTACATCATTCACTCTCTTGATTCATGTCTTTCTATTCTTATGATTTTTAAATTCTTAAGCAAGACATGAATGTCTGCACAAAGCAATGATTGGATTAAAGTAATCTATTCTTATTAATAGGTCATTAAAATGATTCAGTTATTAATGTTCTAGATAATTGTTAGGGCGTAAAGTAATTCCTAATTTCAAGAACAAAACTTCTATTAATTTTGGAATTCGTGGCATTCAATGGGTTCTATTCAATGGGTTTAATATTCACAGCAATATCTATTTAAAGAGGAATTAATTGAACGTTGATTATCACCCATAGGTCCTAAACTATGATTCTCTTGCAATAAATATTAAAAAACACTTAAATGATCATTAATTCTTGATTTTTATTCAAATACAAATTTTTTTATGTTTTCAATTTTGAATTTGAATATTAATTAAACTTTAGCTTTCATTCATTGATATGTTATGTGATAGTTGATTCAAAAAATTGGTTCTATAATTACCTAAATATATATATTGTAAATGTTTTATTTGGAGTTAATGTTCTTTTGACCCCTTTTGACCCTTCAGTCAAATTGAAAAAATGGCGTTTTGGCCCATTTTTCAGCTCTTCATTACTTGATTATAAACATAAGTTTTTGAAAATAATTTGAAAACTCAATAATTATCTTTGAAAATGCTGTCAAATCACATCTATTCTAATAAACAGGTCCAATAGTTTTCGATTCAAATCAAATCTGACAATTTTGGACAGTTTACTGAATAATTAATTTCAAACTAAAAACATAATGAGAACACATCTCTAGATTCCCATCGAGTGGTCGGTGTTTATAATTTTCTTTGATTAATGTTTTTTTACTGACATTTGTTTCTTTTGTGGCGAATATCTATTGAATCAGTTTTTGATTATTTTTTAAAATCAAATTTAATTAAAATAATTGAATAAAATTTATAAAAAAAAAAGTATTTAAATGAATAGATTTATGAGGAATTCACAAAATTATTGAAACAAAAGAATAGGAACACATAAACTATCAACATTTGATATAATGGCATTGAATTAAATCAGTTTATACAAATATAATATTTTTGATGATTTCATATGTCTTCGCTTAGTTTTGTAGTTATCCATGTTAATTAAAATGTTGTTCCAACGACTGGCTCTTTCCTGTTCGTCATTTACTCGAAATATCTTATGGTTTCTAATGTTTGAATCAGAAGTCTGTAACTCTTCTGAAGATTGTAATTCGTTCAAAGAATTGGACTCTTCTTGATTACCATAATTGTCCAAGTTACTATCCAAATAGTTGACATTATTAATATATTCTTCAGTTTTAGATTTTGAATTGATATAGTCGTCATTTGAGCTATTGTTGGGGTAATGTGTCATTTGAAATCTGGGTGCATTCATATCTTGTCCATTATCTGAAGTCTTTTGTCGATTGTTTTGCCAAATATTGGATTGCATTCCATTTTGTTGGTCATGTATTTGTGGGCTTTCACTTGGGATAGCATTTATAGCATAATTTGTCATTGCATTCATTTGAATGGGCTGACCAGTAGGCTGACCACTAGGTTGAGTAATAGGCTGTCCGATAGGATGTCCAATAGGCTGAACAATATGTTGAGGCGGTTGAATTGGTTGCCCGATTAATATTTGTGGATTTGAGGGATTAATTTGTGAATTAATTTTATTTTGAATTGAATTGAATTTATTAGAAATCATTTTTTGGTTTTGAGAATCAATTTGTGTTATTTCGTTGTTTACGTTATTCACAAAATTTTGGTTTTGAAGGGTTTGACTCAAAGTTTCGATCAATAAATTCATTTGTTCGTTACTCAATGGTGGTAGAGGAGGAATAGCCTGTGCAGCTAATGGTGGCATTCCATTAGCTGCTCGAACAGCATTTTGCACATTTATCCCTTGACTGTGAACAGCATTCTGTGCTTTTATTATCATTTGTTTTATATCATACGGAGGTTGAGTTGACTTTTGGGATGAAAATAGATTCGCCAAAATGCCGGGCCGTTGGTTGTTATCATCATTTTGACCGGTGATAGTACCCATTATTGGAACAACAAACTTACGGACAACCTCTGCAATTATTGAGCTCAACATCATATCAAACTGAAATCTTATGAGTCGGGGCGCAACCATTGATAGAATTAGTCGATTAAACGGGAAAAACATTCGTCTTTCAGGACCGATAGTATTGATAACTTTAGATCTGATTCGACTCAAGATTTTCATGCTAGAAATGGACGGCGGTCTCACCGGTACTTTCAAATGAAATATATTCTGGTCAAAGCGATCACTCAATACTACCGCTGAGAAGACAATATGAGAAATAGTCATAATGTAAATAATATAAACAAATTCTGTTGCGGCCATTCAGACAATTTGGAAAATTCATGGAAAGTATTATTAAACTCTTTGACGACAGATATTATTCAATTGAATCACAACTTATTTTCAATGAACTCATTTCACATAACTTTAAATACAATGTAAATGAAAACTAAACTTTTTTATAGAGAGTTAATAAAACAAATATTAGATTCTAGTGATTGGCCTTCATTTGCCACTCTATGTCTCAATGTGTCTCCATTTATGCCTCAAAGACTGTCTAATGGGGTAATCACTTATTCGACTCTATTTAAATTCATAACTCTATTCATAAGAAAAAGTTAATTCTGTCTACCGCTAAAAGGGGCTGGAATTAGATAATTCACTTTGATTTAGTCAATAAGTTTTAAAGTTAACAGCTTTTATGCTGTGCGCAAACATAATTAATTTATTGGTAAATAATTAGGCCATAAACTGGTCTATAATTTAGAAGCACTTAAGTAATCATTTTTATAATTAGAATTCAAATATTTTATTTTCGATCACAAAAGTAATCAAAAGTATTGATTGATTTTTATTCGCAATACGTTTAACAAAAGCGAAGTTAATCGATATTTTTTTGGTTACTATTCAATAATTAAAGAAAGTTTGATAAACAATAAGTAAAATCAATTAAATGTTTCGTTGTTTCCATTATCTTCAGTGAGAAATTAATTCGAGAATAATATTAACGAACTGTTTGTTAATTAAGTAATAAAAATATATTAAATTTATTTACATATTATTATTCAAATTAAGATCATTTTTAGCTTTCAACAATCACTTTTATTAATCAAATTGACTTAGTATCTTGGAAAGATATTAGAAGAGTTTGGAAAGTCTACTTTCTTTCTTCTGTGCTGGTGGAACCTTAACCAATCTTCTAAATGTGCAAACTCCAAATTTTATTTATAAGTAGTAAATAAATTTAAATAAAATATGAGCTGAGTTTAATTTTGGCTTCAGTTCAATCTAGGCAATCTTATATTTAATATTCTGAACGAAAATTAAGGACTGAGAATATAAATTATCTTGATAAAAATATTATACAGTTCGAAGACATAAAAAACTCTATTTTTCAAATTACAATAATAATACTTTAGGTAATATTGTATGATGTGATACCCCAAATAATATTAGATAGTCTACATATTATTTATATAGAACAAATTATATTTCATATGAAATTATTTACAGCAATGGTTTCTTTTTTATCAATGAATATTTGCTGGAATCTCTCTCTCTCTCTCTCTCTCTCTCTCTCTCTC
>JAQFZI010000053.1:0-29508 GCA_034695605.1 Eupelops occultus | reverse complement strand
GTCCTGCCCAGAGCTTCTTATGCTAAAGAAACCCAAACACCTCTTGAAAAGTCCTGCCCAGAGCTTCTTATGCTAAAAAACCCAAACACCTCTTGAAAAGTCCTGCCTCTTCCTTCTGAAGCTGGAGAAACACAAACACCTCTTGAAAAGTCCTGCCCAGAGCTTCTGATACTAAAGACACCAACAAAAAAATTCCTGCCTTTTTCCTGGTCTTTTCCGGGTTTTCCGGGTTTTCCGGGTTTTCCGGGTTTTCCGGGTTTTCCGGGCTTTTCACCCTCTCCCTTGGAATGAAACTATTATTTCTTTATTTATTTAATATTTAAATAATTTCCTGAATTTATCCAGAATTAAAAGCTTGATTAAACTTTTCTTAACATTTAGCCAACTTAACTAGCTAAAATAGCAAAATTATTAGTTTTGGAGAGGATTTAAAAAATTAACTTTGTTTATTTAGATTTGGAATAATTAAAACAATTGTTTGTGACTTAATCAATTTAGAATTATATTAGGACCCTCGGTTTATTTCTTTAAAACACAGCAAGGAATGCGCCTTGATTTTGTATTTATAAAAAAAATTCAAATTGTTCAAAATTAATCAGTTTAACCTAAATTTGATAATTTTTAAAACTGTAATTTTATCAATTATTTCAAACAAAATTACTCCACTCAAATCTATTTATTACTTTTGGGAATCTGAAAAACGACCTTTTAAATTTTCATATTAAAATTAAATCAGATTTATTTAAAAGTCAATGATTTTATGGTAATATACAAGAGTATATTTTGAATGGATTGTTGATGGGGTCAAAGGAAAACCAAAATTTATTGTCTAATTTTGGTCAATGTCAATCTTTTTGAAGTTTCGCTTACTTATTAAAAAACATTGTTAATTATTTCATTATTAATTTATTCCAGAATCAATTTTTCACTAAAAACCAAATGATTTAAAACTATTTATAATTATATTTCACAAGGTAAATTTAGTATAAATAATTTCAGATAAAACCAGATTAATAAATAATTTAGGACAACACTTTAAATTAAAAGATCATTTGGTTCTCCCTGTTGAAACAAATCTTTAACATTACTTTTATTGAAACAAAATGAAGCCATAGCCCACCTGATACTAATATACCCAACCTAATTTGCAAAATTTTTGAGAAATCCCAAACAGCTTTTGCATATCTGAATTATAAAAAACTAAACTTTCATTGCTTATCTTTATTTAATTCGAATTTAATTAGATTCCCCAAAGTTAATAGTTTGAATTTGTTTGCATAACATTAATCTTAGAAAGGGTCAAAATTACAGTTTTTTCTGAAAATGTATGAAAAACAAGGCTAATCTAAGATCAAGAATCTCTCAGCCTCCTCGATGCACATTGGCCATTAGTTGGAAATTGACCCTTAAATCAAAAAGAATCATGGCCAATCAAGTTGATCTGGTCACTCTATGGATAAACAATAATTCAATGCTATTAAAGAATTTAAAGGAATCGCATGATTTCGTAAAACAAAACAATTATAGATATTAAATACCCCAACAAAAAACTAACAATCGGTCCTTTAAATAACATTTCTAAACTTATATTGTTATCAAGGACCAATGTTTTAGATGTTTCTTGGTCGTCTTGTAGTGTTTCAGTTTTAGTATAAATTTCTGAAACAATTGTTCCAATATCATATGATCGGTAGGTTATCCCACTTTCAATTTGATTGCTTAACCTAGAAAATTATTGAAGTTGAGCAAGTTTGCATAATTTGAATCATAAAATGCATATTAACTTACATTCGAAAAATCTTTTTAGAGTTTTGAACATTTTTTGATACATAACTAAACAAAAACTTTTGAATGTATTTGTGCTCGGATTCCATTAAATTGAATTTTGAGTGTACATTTTTCACTAAACCAGTATTATATGTGTCCCAGAGTAAAATAGACTTCCTCTGATAAATATCAACAAAAAGCTGAGAACAAGAAGTGATTTGAGTATTAGATAAACTATTTATTTTCAAACGATTTTCGTATTGAATAAGTCGCGGATAAAGACTTTCATAGATTTCCGGTTTAATTGATTTGATTTCTTCCAAACCACGTCTTCCCGCGATTTTGAGCTCAGGTTTAGAGACAATGTCTTCGAGTGTTTCCACAGTAAGCGATGGCTTTGTTATGAAATAAGTTCTCAATAATAAACTGGTGAAACATTTGTTCATAATTGTTGAACAAAATAACCAAGAGAATAGGAGTACAAATGATTGGACTTTCTTGTTCCCGATTGTATTAAATTGTCTTGATGATTGAGCAAGTAATAGACCAATCATACTAAACAACCTATTCCAAAGATTTATTTTATTCGCTTTAAAAAGAAGCCAGGTGTAAATCAACAATGAAATGCCCAAATTAACCCAAACCTATTTTAAGTTAATGTATAAGTTTGCACAATTTAAATATTATATAAAGTATTTTACCCAAGATGTAAATAAACGCCCATATGAAAAGTAAGCAATATCCCGGTCATTTCTCAATGTGCTCATTAGTTCAGTTTTATAATCGGTTTTCATATGATAAAAGTATATAGAATCAATTTGCTCGCTAATCAAATTACCACTTAGACAAAAAGATGGCGAATTCTATCAAAGATCAAGTTTATATTTTATTAATGTATAAATGGACAGTTTAACAATTTTTGGTTTGAATAAGCTCATTTTCAAATTGTTTGAATATACCAACCTCATTTTTGGCAATATATTCTTCGCAAGAAGTGTTGAAAAAATTTATAACCAAGTTCAAATTGCATGCAATGTAGTCATAAACATTCAATTGAGCACCTAATACATATGGCTAATAAAATAAATGATTAAATTAATAAAAAATTTGAACTAGTCATAAATTTAGTTTACAATTTTAACTGTAAATATCTCTCCAACGGTTTCGTTAATTGTCTTGCAGGTATACTTTCCATCTTGTATGATTCTATAAGTTGTAAAGATTCGAAGTAATTTCAAAAACCTTGCAAAATTGAAAGCCATTTAATTTTAAATAGTTTTTAACTTAACACAAACTTAACTAAACCTTAGACTAAAATATAATAAATATTTATTTGTGTTGTTTTCCAAACTAATTAAAATCAATTATGAGAAAAAAATTCTTTCACTTATCCAATATTTAAACTAGAACATATACAACAACAGATGCAAGAATATAATTAGTGCCTTGTTAATTATTTTGTTTCAAAGAAAAAATATTAATTAATTTAGTTTTATTAAATAAATGTGCAATTAATAGTACTAGTACAATGAGAAATAGCCTTACTGACTGTGCTTTTTTAGGTTTAATTGTGCTTCGGATTGTTTTTTGGCTCTATGTGAATTTTGTGTAAAACGTGTAGTTATTATTTAATAAATAACAAAAACAATTTATATTTCTTTAATGTTTTACATGTGATTCATCTTGTATATCTACATCTGTATTAGTACTTGCTATTAATTAAAATAAGTTAATGTTGTTTTGCATTAACTTATTTTCTTTAAATTGAATGTCAAACTAATTAAAACAAGAATTCATTTATTTCTTTTTGACAAGATTATTAATACTTAACATTTAATGAGCTTGTTTTTTCCTTAGAAATTTATTTTACATGTACATTTTTATAAAGCCTTAAATACAAATGGATGGATCCAAAAATGTCTTGAGAAATTTTGAGACAACTTTATTGAATAATTATAAGTGTAGTGTCTTGATTTTTACATGCTTTCCAATTAGAGCTCCAATTTAGTCAGGCGTCAGTTAGTCTAGAATAGGGGTTAAGATTTTGCGAGAGAGTGATTGGTCCGTCACACGGTTGAGTCCGGCTGATTATTTTTCCAAAATGGAAAATAAAAATTTCCCTTTATCTCTTTCCCGAAATTAATGAAATAAATTTTTAGGTAAATTCTTATGAAGTTTTGTCATAAATTTACAGTTTTATACTTTATGTAAAACATTGTGAATTTTTTACGAATGGTATTCGAATACTTCAATTAAAAATCAAATAACTTGTAAACTGTAACCTAAATACAAAAACTAATCCATATATGCTTTAAAATTTAACCTGAATAATTTAGTGGTCCGGCACTCATAGGAAAATGCAAACAGCAGCAGCTACTCGCTGCAAACAAACAACGCGCTGCAACTAACAGCAGCAATGACGACCCTTGCATCGTGAAAACATAAAAGCACTATGAGCAAATATATGACCACTTATTTTATTCAGAAATATTCACAATGTTTTATTTTAATTGGGATTGAAACTTTATAATGTTTTAACTTCATTGAAATAAACAATAATTTAGCATGCTAACTCAGGTATAATTGAATGACATTCTTACAGTCTTTAAATAAAAACCATGATTGCAATTTAATTAAAATAGAAAATATTACAAAATTGCATTTGTTGATAAAAATTATGAAATGTACAATGATTTAATTATATAAATAAGTACCAAACCAAATTAGAATAACATGTGTCAAACATAAAATTTTGATAAAAATGACATAAACAATTTTATTTTTATGCAGATTATCGACAATATTGAATCAATCTATCACAGAAATGCACTAGAATTATTTTATATACATTGGTTTATTAAATTTAAAACTTTATATTTTGTTCGAATAAAATACCAAATAATAGCCTGATACAAATTGATTAAAAATTGAATGAATTGATTAAAGAATTTTTCATAAATAAATATGGATAAAGAAATAGAATAACCTAGCAAAAGCCCTGAAATAGGCCCTTTGAATAACATTTTAATGTCTATATTGCTATCCAGCTCCAACAATTTACTAGTTTCTTGGTTATCTGTCCCTTTACTAGTCATAGCATAAACATATGCAACTAAAGCCACAAAATCGTAGGTCCGGTAGGTCAGCCCACTTTCAGCCTGATTGCATATACTAGAAATTATTAAAATATTAGCAAGATAATTTTTTTAACCACATTTTTACTTACATTTTAAATATTTGTTCAAATTTTGGATGACTTTTAGTTACATATAAATAAAAGAATTGGTGAATATATTTTGTTCCAGATTCTTCAAAATTTAAATGTGGATAAAGATTTTTGAAGATCTTGGTTGTATAACTATTCAATATTAATACAGTTTTTCTATCTTGAACATCTTTGATAATTTGAGGACTTTTTAATACTTGTCCAATATCTTCACTGTTTACGTAAATTTGATTTTCGTATTGAATAAGTCGTGGATAAAGTTTTTCATAGATTTCTGGTTTATATGATTTGATTGCTCTTAAACCTTCTCTTCCCGCTATTTTCAGTTCAGGTTTAGAGACAATGTCTTCGAGTGTTTCCACAGTAAGCGATGGCTTTGTTTTGAAATATGTATTCAATAATAAACTGGTGAAACATTTATTCATAATTGTTGAGAAAAATAACCAAATGAATAAGAGCATAATAATTATGTTTTTATTATTATTGACGCTGTTATACATTTTTGATTGTTGTCCAAAGAAAGCTCCAATCATGCCTTGGTAGCAACTAGATAAATTTATATTTTTATCAATGATCCTCATAATTAAACCGAAGATAAAAGTTCCAAATACGAAAAGAATCCAGATCTAATTTTAAAAACTGATTTATACAGAAGCATGATTAGCATTTAAATTTGAAACTTACCAGAGTAGAAAATAGCTTCAGGTAGGAAAAATAAGTTTCATCTTTGTCAAACTTCATAATACTTAAAAGCTCTGTGCCAAATGTTGTCTCGGAAGAATGAAAAAGTGTTGATTTATACAGGCCATTTGTCAGATTATTTGAAGAGAGACAAAGTATAGAACCCTGGTAGTAATATAACAGTAGTTAGCAAGCTCCTCAAAATAGGGGGTCCCAACATTCTCAAAAATAGTTATCACGGATTAAATACAAATTTGTGTAATTAATTCTTATTTGAAATAATTAAAAATTCTTGTTAAAAACTACAGATTATCCTACCTCAACTTGATCACAGGGCTCTTCAGTCAAATCGACCACCAAGTTCAATCTACACATCAAATATTCCAACAAATTTGACATAAATCCAAAATAAACTTGCTGTTAAAAAATTATTACTTTAAAATTAACCTTGGAAACTTAGAAATAAAAAATTTAAAGAAACATACAAATGTAAACTTGGACATAGCTATTTCACCAGATGTCTGGTTTAAATCATTAAATGTTGGACAAAATTGTTGTCCAACAAAGACGACCTCATATTTAGTGAAATAACCTAAAATTTTCATATATCTAGCAAGATCTATTGAATCCATTTTCGAAATGATAATTAACAAGTTTATATCATTAATAAATTGATTCCTATCTCAACGTTTTCTTCAGAAAACTAAGAATAGCTCAATAGTGAGATAGGACAGATTAATTAAAGTTATAGACAGTCTCTTCGAGTGTATCCACAGAAAGGAATGGCTATGTTTTGTGTGCAATAATACACTGGTGAAACATTTATTCATTATTCTACAAATCTATAATTAATTTGAAAGTTCTATTGAATCCATTTTCGAAATAAAAAGCACAAGTTTAAATTATTAATAAGTTTTTCCCCATTTCAACGAACTAATTGTTCAGGATATAAAAACAATAATTAATTGAAATGTCATTTTTGCAAGAATATTCTAATAAAATTATTGTCAAATAGGAAAATAGAACAAGTACTCATAGAATAGCTTATAGAAAGCTGAAGAAGGCTATTTAGAAAATATTGATTCTATTGAAACATGCAGGTTTACATTCAAGCTTAATTATAATGAGGCTCATTTATTTCATACAATTTCTTATTTTACAAAATGTTCCAGTTTCTTGCTGAACAATAGAAACAATAAGAGTGAGGTACAGCCATTGTTTTATTAAACATGTACATTTATGGCTTTGAATAGAATTAAAAACAATTATATAAACTATAAAAAAATATAAAGGACAATTTTAATTAAAAATTAAATAAATGAATGGCTCCCATAGAAAAGCTAGTATTGAAAAGAAATATCCAATCAATAAGCCAAAGACAGGTCCTTTAAAAAGCATTGATAAACTAATTTTATTTACAAGATTTAATATTTTGCTAGTTATTTGACCCTCTTGAGTTTGTTCAGTCCTTGTATAAAAATCTGAAACAAAACTGAGCATATCATTTGATCGGTAGGTTATCCCACTTTCAATGTGATTGTTTATTCTGTAAACAAATGCAAGATTTAATTGCAAGATTAAAATATTATTAAACAATAATTTTACTCACATTCGGAATATTTGTTGAGAATTATTAATACTTTTTGATACATAACTGAACTGAAAGTTTTCAATGTATTTGTGCTCGGATTCCATTAAATTGATATTTGAATGTAAATTTTTAACTACATCTGATTCGGAGGTTTTCATCAATAAAACGGCTTTCCTTTCTCTAATATCTTCAAAAAGTTGGGAATTACATGAAATTTGGTTGAAATCTGAACTATTTACACCCAGTTCATTTTCATATTCATCAAGTCGTGGATAAAGACTTTCATAGATCTGTGGTTTAAATGATTTCATTTCATTTAAACCAAGTTTTCCGATAACTTTCAGCTTAGGATTTGCGACAATGTCTTCGAGTGTTTCCACAGTAAGCGATGGCTTTGTTTTGAAATAAGATTTCAAAAATAAACTGATGAAACATTTATTCATTATTGTTGAACAGAGTAACCAGGTGAAAAGAAGAATAAAATAATGTGCGTTCCTCTTTTTAACGGTCTTAAATTGTCTAGATGATTGACTAAGGAAAAAGCCAATCAAGGCCAAGAGCCATTTCAAAACATTCCGGTGTTTATCAATTTTTGCAAGAATACAAGAGTTTAATAACATTAAGATAATAAATATGGTCCACACCTATTTGAAAATTGTTATCTTAATCAGTTTATAGTTATAAGCAAGCAAAATTTTTTCTTCAAAACTTGAAATTACCTTGAAGGAAAGGAGGCTTATAAAGGGAAGGTAAGGCTGATCCAAGTCGTATTCCTGAGTACTTAATATCTCTATCATATAATTGGTTTTAATGTGAGAAAATGTTCTTGTAGTTGCTTGGTCATCTCTCAAATAACCACCGAAACAAATGGAAGGTGAGCTCTAAAAAAATTTGCATGTATAATTTGATATTGATAAATTGATATAATTTCATAGTTTAAAATTACCTTTGAATTTGCAATATATTCTTCACATGAAACATCTTTCAACTCTACAAACAGGTTCATTTTGCATTTAAGGTAATCTAGAACATTCAGATTAGATCCCCATATGAAGAGCTAGATTAATTTGATTAACAAATTTCTATTAAATTAGGTATTTTTAAATTTAGCATACACACCGCAATACTTGTAGGCACTACAACCTTTCCTGCAATTGTGTTATTAATCTTGCACACATTATTTACATTGGCCGTCATTTCAAATTTCATGAATGAATTAAATATGGTCAAAAATCTTCTAAAATCAAACTCCATTTTAGTTTAAATTCAGTTATATTAATTTGTGACCAGATACGTTTAATGTTTAATCATAAATGTTAGCTTGAATAAAACTTTAAGACAACTATATTTACAAGAGTACAATAACTCAATAACAATATTTGAAGAATATTTCTCAACTATCAAAGTTAAAAACCCCATTACATAAATGTTAATTATTCATTATTTGTGTATTGATTTAATAATAGTGATGTTTTTTGAGTTTATTATCATTATCTTGTACAATAAATTAATATAATATTTAAAACATATTGTTATGAAGAAAAATGGTAAATAAATAAATAGGTGAAAAACATCATTTTCACAGAATTTCACATGGAAAAACAATAGCAAGATAAGAATAATAACAAATGTATTTCTCAACTATTTTTGTTTACTATGAAAAAATACAAGAATTGAATAAAATTTCAAACAGAAATGTTTGTGCATTGTACATTTAGAGCTTACACTAATTTTTCTATCAGGCTAAAATGTTTAATAAGATAGTTTTTGAAATAGTGAACAGAATACGTGCTCTTCTCATCCTTCATTTCAAATTTGGTAAATAATTTAAATATTCTCAAAAACGGTTCAAAAGTCATTTTTGAAATTATCTACCTGATCAAAAAAGTAGGTTTATTTCAATTATATTTTCTAAAAGGTAATTGACAGTCAAAAACAAGAACAAAGATGAGAAAAACAGTGTGTTATTGAAAATCAATAGTTTTTGATGTATTCATCGATTATTTAATTACATAAAACAACATAAATAATGGATTTTCATTAATTTTCTTATAAACTATTTCGGAATAAATGCAATAAAGCAATAAATTTACATAATTTAGCCAGGTAAATAAAAATAAATAAATAATATTCACTTAGGTACAGGATCAAATAGTTAAATTAATTAAATAGAATAGTTAAAGATGCGACTGAATAATGCAATTTGAAGAATTAGTGTCCTTACACGCCAGTAAAGGGAAAGGGGGTATGTCCAAAGTAAACCCCCTAATTTTTGGTCTGAAATGGGCCCCCTCCCAATAAGAGAAAAATTTGAAAAGGAGCAAAGCAAGCCGGCAAATTTTGGGGACCCTTCCCCTGTTGACACAGATTTTTAAAATAACGTCTATGGGAATAAAATGACATCATACCCTCCCCTTTAAATCCCCATGTTTTTCCCCAATTTTTTGGACCCACTCACCTAATTCGAGGAGCTTCCCCAAATAATTCGTTAATAAGACGTCAGTTAGTGATGAGTTTTTATTTTGTGTCCAGTTAAAATTTTATTTACTTTAAATAATGTTTATTATAATAGGTTTCTATTATGAATACAATTGTGGAGAATAAATATCCCAACAAAAGACCAAAAATAGATCCTTTGAATAACATTTTCAAATCAATCTTATCCAACATTTGAGGTATTATTTTGTCCTCGGTAGAATTATTCAATTTTACCGCCATATCTGCAGCCATATTAAACAATTCATAGGATCTGTAGGTTATTCCGCTTTCAATTTGATTGATTAAACTGAAAATTATTTCAATTAATAAAATAATTAAACAATAATTTTACTCACATTCGGAATATTTGTTGAGAATTATTAATACTTTTTGATACATAACTGAACCGAAAATTTTCAATGTATTTGTGCTCGGATTCCATTAAATTATAATTAGAATTAAATATCTTGATTATATTAGTGTGAAAGCTGTTTATAAGCAAAACGGCTTCTTTCCTGAAAATATCTTTAAATAGTAGTCTATTCGTAGAAATGTGAGCGAATTCTGAAGAACTTATATTTATTTGTCTTTCATATTCAATAAGTCTTGGATTAAGTCTTTCATAGATTTCGGGTTTAAATGATTTGATTTCACTTAAAGGCAGTCTTCCCGCGATTTTGAGCTCTGGTTTAGAAACAATGTCTTCGAGTGTTTCTACAGTTAGTGATTGTTTTGTTTTCAAATATGTTCTCAATAATAAACTGGTGAAACATTTATTCATAATTGTTGAACAGATCAACCAGGAGGTCAGAAAGAATACAAGATGTGCTTTCATATTTTTACTGGTTTTATAAAGTCTGGTTTGTTGACCAAGTAAAAAACCAATTTTATTAAAAACCCATTTACCAAAATTGCCTTGATTAGACAGTTTAGCCAAAGTCCATGAACAAAACAATGTTAACATGAGCAAGATGAGCCACACCTAATTTTTTCAGTTTATTATTAGATAATTTTTAATGAAAAATTACCTGGTAAGAAAAGAGGCTTTTATAAAGAAAGTAAGAGTCATCCTGGGCATAATCCAATACACTCATTATCACTGTCATATAATTTGTTTGTGTATGACCATAATGGCGAGAAGTAGCTTGGCTATCCGTCAAGTAACCACCCAAACAAAGAGATGGTGAGGCCTACAAATTAAAGTAATATTTATTTTATGTTTCAAAAAACTTAAATAACATTTATTCACCTTGTTATTTTCAATATAATCCTCACAAGACATCCTTACCGTTTGAACATACAAGTTCATTTTGCAGGTAAGGTAGTCGATTACATTAAGAGTTTCTCCCCACACGAAAGACTGAAAAAAATTGAAGTTATTCACCTTAAAAATAAATTACAAAAAAATTATTTTACAAATGATCTTGTTGGCAAATATATCTTTCCTGTAATCGTTTGATTAACCTTGCACACATGTTTTAATTTGTTTAGCATTTCAAAATTCGTAAATAATCTCATTATTCTTTGAAATCTCATAAAGTTAAAAGCCATTTTGAACTACAAGTATGTTAGCTTGATCAATTTGGCGAAATGGTGCGGTTTACTTAAATAATAAATAGCTATGAAAACTATGAAAAAATAACTTTAATAAATAATGATTAAAAGAAATCATGATAATTAAATAATCTTAATAAACAAGATCATTAAACATTAATATTCTTATCTAATAAAAATATTCAGGGAAGAGATGAGCAAGCTACTCAAAATCAGTTCATCTCAAAAATGTTGAAAACATTATTTTAATTTAAGAACAAAATTAAAAGACTGTCCACAGACTAGTATCTGTCCATAGATTTGAACTTTCCAAATTTATGAGCAAAACTAGGAATAGGAATATATCTAGAGCAAATTGTGTTGTATTTAGGCAGTATCCCCTTGCATAGCATTGTATACAAGGAAAAATAATTAAAGCTCCAATAATGGTTTTCAGAACAAAAACAATCATTACATATATTATTTCAAGAAAAATTAATTAAGCTAAGGCAGCAAGCGAATTAAAAAATTATTTACATTAGTATTTATTGGCAGAACTATTTTTCCTGATGTCGTTTTTTGCCCTTGCACACATGCTTAGAGTTATCCCTCATTTCAAATTTAGTAAATAATCTTAATAATCTCAAAAACCAGTGATGCGCAAGGTCTGAAACAGCTTTTATTTTGTACCCAGTTAAAATTTTATTTACTTTAAAAAATGTTTAGTATAATAGGTTTCTATTAAGAATACAATTGTGGAGAATAAATACCCCAACAAAAGACCAAAAATAGATCCTTTGAATAACATTTTCAAATCAATAATATCTAACATTTGAGGTATTATTTTATCCTCGGTAGAATTATCCAACTTTACCGCCATATCTGCTGCCATATTAAACAAATCATAGGATCTGTAGGTTATCCCGCTTTCAATTTGATTGATTAAACTGAAAATTATTTCAATTAATCCAAAGATTAAAATATTTTTAACAATAATTTTACTCACATTCGGAATATTTGTTGAGAATTATTAATACTTTTTGATATATAACTGAACCGAAAACTTTCAATGTATTTGTGCTCGGATTCCATTAAATTATAATTGGAATTATAGATCTTGATTATATTAGTGTGAAAACTGTTTATAAGCAAAACGGCTTCTTTCCTGAAAATGTCATTATATAGGAGTTTATTCACAGAAATTTGTGTGAATTCTGAAGATCTTATATTCACTTCTTTTTCGTATTGAATAAGTCTTGGATAAAGTCTTTCATAGATTTCGGGTTTAAATGATTTTATTTCACTTAAAGCCAGTCTTCCCGCGATTTTGAGCTCTGATTTAGAAGCAATGTCTTCGAGTGTTTCTACAGTAAGTGATTGTTTTGTTTTCAAATATGTTCTCAATAATAAGCTATTGAAACATTTATTCAAAATTGTTGAGCAGATTAACCAGGATATCAGAAAAAATACAAGATGTGCTTTCATATTTTTACTGGTTTCATATAGTCTGGTTTGTTGTCCAAGTAAAAAGCCTATTTTATTAAACAACCATTTACGAAAATTGCCTTGATTAGACAGTTTAGCCAAAACCAATGAACAAAACAAAGTTAACATGAACAAAATGAGCCACACCTAATTTTTATCAGTTTATTATTAGATTAGATTAGTAAAAACATACCTGGTAGGAAAATAGGCTTTTATAAGGAAAGTAAGATTCATCCTGGTGGTAATCCAATACACTCAATAACACTGTCATATAATTTGTTTGTGTATGAGCATAATGGCGAGAAGTAGCTTGGCTATACGTCAGGTAGCCACCCAAACAAAGAGATGGTGAAGCCTACAATGAGATCAGAATATTGAAGTAGTATTTATTATATGAATTAAAAATGTTAAATAGCATTAAATCACCTTGTTATTTTCAATATAATCCTCACAAGACATCTTTACCGTTTCAACATACAAATTCATTTTGCAGGTAAGGTAGTCGATTACATTTAAAGACTCTCCCCATAGGAAAGGCTGAAACAAATTAAAATTATTCATCTTAATAATAAAGAAAAAAATATTTTACAAATGATCTTGTTGGTAAAAAAATCTTTCCTGTAGTCGAATGATTAACCTTGCACACATGCTTTACTTTGTATAACATTTCAAAATTCATAAATAAACTCATTATTCTTTGAAAGCTTATAAAATTAAAAGCCATTTTAATCTATGTTAGCTTGATCAATTTGGCAAAATATTGCAGTTTTACTTTACTAATAAATAGTTTTGAAAACTATGAAAATATAACTTCAATAAATAATGTATGAAGAAATCATGATAATTAAATAATCAATGATAAAAAAGATCATTAATCATTAATATTCTTGTGTAATAAAAATATTCAAAGAAGAGATGAGCAAGCTACTCAAAATCAGTTTCTCTCAAAAATCTTGAAAACATTATTTTAATTTAAGAACAAAATGACTGTCCACCGACTAGTATCTGGCAATAGATTTGAACCTGCTAAATTTTTCCAAAGGCGTGTAATTCTGATCAAAACTAGGAACAGGAATATATCAAGAGCAAAATATTATGTTGTATTAAGGCAGTATCCCCTTGCATATCATTGTATACAAGGGAGAATAATTAAAGCTCCAATAATTTTTTTCAAAACAAGAACAATCATTACATATATATAATCTTTCAGAAAAGAAAAATTAATTAAGCTAAGTCAGCATGCAAAAATATTTAGGTTAATTAACTTCTGAAATGAAATTGTTTAAATGAATCATCAACCATATCTACAAAAAGGTTCAATTTACATAAATTTGTTATATCACATTCAACAATTATCCCCATAAGAAGCCATTTTAAAATTTGACTTGTTCTTATTAATTAAATCAAACTTTGTTAAACCATATATTTTAATGAACAGCTTTTAATCATTGAATAAATGCTATAATATTTATATGTTTTTATAATTTTTCATTTAAGTTTTAGTTAAGTTAATCAAGATAAATCTATTCTATAACTAAATAATGAGAAAGTAATCTTATTTGCAGTAAGTAATAAAGTAAAGCAACCAGGGAAAATTCTCCATTTCAGGATCTGAGAGCTGGAACACACCTAGATAGAGGATAAGTAAACTTACGAATCCCTGATTGAAAAGTAGTAGCCATTACTCGAACCTATTATTTAAATTTCTATTCATTTATAAAATAATGGAATTTTCACAAAACTTGGAGAAACTCAGTTTCAAAAACTAAAATTGAGAATAAAATTCCAATTAAAAGTCCAAGAATTGGACCATGGAATAACATTCTCAATTCAATCTTATCCAACATTTTAGGTATTTTTATATCATCTTGGTTTGAATTTCCAGTTTTCACGGTCATATCTGCAGCCATATTGAATAAATCATAAGATCTGTAGGTTATCCCGGATTCAATTTGATTGCTTAAACTGAAAATGATTTAAATTAATAGTAAGATTAAAATATTTTGAACAATAATTTTACTCACATTCGGAATATTTGTTGAGAATTATTAATACTTTTTGATACATAACTGAACCGAAAATTTTCAATGTATTTGTGCTCGGATTCCATTAAATTGTAATTGGAATGAAAGACCTTGAGTAAATTAGTGTGAAAACTGTTTACAAGCAAAACGGCTTCTTTCCTGAAAATGTCATTATATAGCAGTTTATTCCGAGAAATTTGTGTGAATTCTGAAGAACTTATATTAACTTCTTTTTCGTATTGAATAAGTCGTGGATTAAGTCTTTCATAAATTTCGGGTTTAAATGATTTTATTTCACATAAAGCCATTCTTCCCGCGATTTTGAGCTCTGATTTAGAAACAATTTCTTCGAGTGTTTCCACAGTTAGTGATTGTTTTGTTTTCAAATATGTTCTCAATAATAAGCTATTGAAACATTTATTCATAATTGTTGAACAGATTAACCAGGATATCAGTAAAACTACAAGATGTGCTTTCATATTTTTACTGGTTTTATATAGTCTGGTTTGTTGACCAAATGAAAAACCAATATTATTAAACAGCCATTTACCAAAATTGCCTTGATTAGACAGTTTAGTCAAAATCCACGAACAAAACAATGTTAACATGTGCAAAATGATCCACACCTAATTTTTATCAGTTTATTATTAGATTATTAGATTAATAAAAACATACCTGGTAGGAAAATAGGCTTTTATAAGGAAAGTAAGATTCATCTTGGTGGTAATCCAATATACTCAATAACACTGTCATATGATTTGTTTGTGTATGACCATAATGTCGAGAAGCAGCTTGGCTATCCTTCAAGTAACCACCCAAACAAAGAGATGGCGAATCCTACAAATTTATTTTATGAATAAAAAAACTTAAATAACAATAACTCACCTTGTTATTTTCAATATAATCCTCACAAGGCATCCTTACCGTTTCAACATACAAGTTCATTTTGCAGGTAAGGTAGTCGATTACATTTAAAGTTTCTCCCCATAAGAAACGCTGAAACAAATTAAAATTATTCATCTTGATAATAAATTAAAAAATCATTTTACAAATGATCTTGTTGGCAAAAATATCTTTCCTGTAGTCGTATGATTAACCTTGCACACATGTTTTACTTTGTATAACAATTCAAAATTCGTAAATAAACTCATTATTCTTCGAAAGCTTATAGAATTAAAAGCCATTTTAATCTAAATTTAGGATAGCTTGATCAATTTGGCAAAATATTGCAGTTTTACTTAACTAATAAATAGTTATGAAAACTATGGCGAAAAAAAACTAATAAATAATAGAAAAAAACATGATAATTAAAATAATTGCAAAAGTTCATTAATCAATAATATTCTTATTTGATATATTATCAAGGGAGAGTTGGGCAAGCTATTCAAATTCATCAGGTCTCAAAATTTTTGAAAATAGTGGGTTATATTATATTTGAAAAGCTTCAAAGACCTAGTTTCTGTCCATAGACATAAAGCTGCATTTTCTGAATTTTTCCTAGGGAGGATAGTTTTGAGCTATCACTGGAAAAAGGGTACCTCAAACGCAAAGTTAGAGGGTAATTGTCAGTTTCCCTTTGCACATCCCTGTATTCAAAGAACATATTTGAAGCCTTAATAATTGTTTTGTTACCAAAGCAAAAAAATCATTACTTATATTTTATTTCACGGAAAATTAATTAATAAATATTGTTGTAAGTCATTAAGCAAAAATATTTAGGTTTAATTTATTCCTGGGAAATATTTACATGAGTAATCAACCATACAAAAAAGGTCCAATTTGCACTTAAATTCTTCTATCACATTCGATAAATATACCCCTAAAATACCCCTAAAAAGCACTTTAAAAATCTGATTTATTCTTGTTAATTGAATCAAACTGTAACTTAATCCATACTTTCAAAAGTATAGCCTATCTTGCTGCTTTAGTGCTATTGCCTTGAAAGAATGCTTAATATTAGCTACCATTTTATAATCAATGAATAAATTCAATTATATTAAATAACATTGCTAATCGTCCATTTCAGTATTAGTTAAGTTAACAAGATAAATCTATTTTATCAATAAATTGCTTAATAGCAACAATAACTTAACAAATGCTCTAAACTTAAGAAAAATAATCAATAATACAGTAATTGTTATGTTTTAATGTAAAGGAAAACATTTCAATATTAAATGAAAATGAAATAAATTGTGTAGTTTTCTAAGAACATGTTTTTGCTCAAGCTATTATTTATATTTGTACTTGTTTAAAACATAAATAAAATAATGAATTTTTCACAAAACTTGAAGGAACTCAGTTTCAAAAATTACAATCGAGAAAAATAATCCAATTAAAAGTCCAAGAATTGGACCTTTGAATAACATTTTCAAATCAATCTTATCCAGGATCTTAGGATTTCCTTGGTCACGATTTCCAGTTTTTGCAGTCATAGCCGAAGCCATGAGCCATAAATCATAAGATCTGTAGGTTATTCCGGATTCAATTTGATTGCTTAAACTGAAAATTATTTCAATTAATCTAAAGATTGAAATATTTTTAACAATAATTTTACTCACATTCGGAATATTTGTTGAGAATTATTAATACTTTTTGATACATAACTGAACCGAAAATTTTCAATGTATTTGTGCTCGGATTCCATTAAATTAAGATGAAAATAATAATTTTTAACTATAATCGTGCTAAAACTGTTTATAAGCAAAACGGCTTTCTTCCTAAAAATATCCTCAAATAGAAGACTATTATAAGAAATATTTCTGAAATTCAAAGAATTTATATTCAATTGTTTTTCATATTGAATAAGTCGTGGATTAAGTCTTTCATAGATTTCGGGTTTAAATGATTTTATTTCACTTAAAGCCAGTCCTCCAGCGATTTTGAGCTCTGGTTTAGAGACAATGTCTTCGAGTGTTTCCACAGTAAGTGATTGTTTTGTTTTCAAATATGTTCTCAATAATAAACTGGTGAAACACTTATTCATAATTGTTGAACAGATTAACCAGGAGATCAGAAAAAATACAAGATGTGCTCTCATATCTCTACTAATTTTATATAGACTAATTTGTTGACCAAGTAAAAAACTAATATTATTAAACAGCCATTTACCAAAATTGCCTTGATTAGACAGTTTAGTCAAAATCCACGAACAAAACAATGTTAACATGAGCAAAATGATCCACACCTTTTTAATAGAAATTTATTATTTTGATATAATTTTATTTAAAACTTACCTGGTAAGAAAAGAGGCTTTTATAAGGAAAGTAAGAATCATCTTGGTCGTAATCCAATGTACTCAATATTACTGTCATATAATTGGTTTGTGTATGACCAAGATGTCGAGACATTGATTGGTTATCCTTCAAGTAACCACCCAAACAAAGAGATGGCGAAGCCTACAGATTGAAGTATTATTTATTTTATGTTTTAAAAATGTTAAATAACATTAACTCACCTTGTTATTTTCTATATAATCCTCACAAGACATCCTTACCGTTTCAACATACAAGTTCATTTTGCAGGTAAGATAGTCGATTACATTTAATGTTTCTCCCCATAAGTGAGTCTAAAACCAATTAATATTATTCAGCTAGGTAATAAATTGTAATGGAATTATTTTACAAATGTTCTTGTTGGCAAGAATATTTTTCCTGTAGTCGTTTGATTATCCTTGCACACATTCTTTATTTGGTTTAACATTTGATATTTCGTAAATAAACTTAAAATTCTAAAAAAACGTTCCATATTAAACCCCATTTTGATCTTGTTAAGTTTGATTAATTTAACGATATATGGGATTTATGGCGACACAAAACTTTTCTATACTTATTAATAGTTAACAAAACTCTGAGAAAAAAACTTTAATGAAGAATCTATAAAAAATAATGGTAATTAAAATAATCTTGATAAACAAGTTCATTTATCATTAAAATGTCTGTCATCAAGGAAAAATAAGTGAAGCTTCAATAATTATCTTGTATTCAATGCATAAAATAATCATTAATTGTTATTTCAATGAAAATTTATTAAGATCATTAGATTAAGATAATTAAGATCATTGTCGTTAAATCAGCTAGCAAAAATATTTAGGTTTAACCAGTGAAACAGAAGGGAGGTATAGCCAAAATCAGTCTTGGATATAATAACTTTGAATGCTTCTATAGAAAGCAGTGGCTAGTTTGAAGAATAACCAGGTTAAAATAAGTTGGTGTCTCAATGAATAGCTTTATATCTTTCATATATTAATATAAAGACTAGAATTGGGATCAAAAATCAAATTAAAAGTTCAAGAATTGGACCCTTAAATAAGAGATTTAAACCAATCTTTGTATCAAGCTTTAATAGTTTTGGAGTATCTTGATCCTCTTCTGAGTATTTTGATCGTCTGAATTCTAGTTAATGTAGAAACTTGAAACAACATTCAACATATCAAATATCTGGTGAAAAAAGTTTCAATCTGATTGCTTAAGCTTAAAAATATTCAATTTAATTGCAAGATTAAAATAATTAGCACTTAATTAGACTCACATTCGGAAATATCTGTTCAGACCTTTCAATACTCTTCGATACAAAACTGAAGGAAAACTTTGAAAGTATTTATTTTCCGATTCCATTATATTTTGTTTGGAAAATAGATTTTTAAATATTGTCTGTTTACTAAATAGATACAATTGAAGTTATTTAAATTGAAAGTATTTAAAATCGGTTTAATTTTTCAAAAATTGTTATGTTCTTCAAGAACATTATATAAAGAATTATTTTTTAAAAGTAAAGAGTGCATAGACACCGCCAGTGCTGTTCACCAGGAGCTTTTGTTGACCCCTCTCAAAAATTTTATGTGCAAAGCCTTGAAAGAGTTTTAAAAAAGGTGATAAAAAAGTGCTTTCTTTTATCAGGAATTATTAGAATAAATCTTAAATTATATTTAAGGACAAAATTAGGTCCAACCATCATGATTAAACTGTTCAAATTTCACATTTCCACAATGAAATTGAGTTTAATTTAAATAGTGATAACATTTCAGGTGTGAAAAAAGGGAGGCCTATTTAAATAATTTGTGCAAATTGAAAATTTAAGTACTCTAAAAGATGTAAAATCTTGAAATATCTTAATGTTTCAAAAAAATATTGCTCAGTCTCTGATTAACTCAACTTCAAATGGACTGCACATGAAATAAATTAGAGCATCTAACAAAAGCACCTGGCAAAAAACAAGGATGGTGCCCATGCAAAATTTTCTTTTTAAAACTAACACTTTGTATAATGTTCTTTAAGTAAATAACAATTTTTGAAAAATTAAACAGATTTTAAATACTTTTAATTTAAATAACTTCAATTGTATCTATTTAGTAAACAGACAATAGTCACAAAAATGAATAAAATTTCAAGTAGGAAAAATTGTGCATTATACATCTAGAGCTTTCAATAATTTTTCTATCAAGCTAAAATGTTTATTAAGATCTTTAATAGATTTCAACTAGGAATACAATTGTGGAAAATAAATACCCCAACAAAAGACCAAAAATAGATCCTTTGAATAACATTTTCAAATCAATCTTATCCCAAATTTTAAGTGTTTCTTGGTAATCTCTTGAATTGTCTGTTTTTGTAAGGATATCCGAAGCAAGGGCAAACAAATCAAAGGTTCGGTAGGTTATCCCCAATTCAATTTGATTGCTTAAACTGTAAATTATTTCATTTAATCAAAAGATTAAAATATTTTGAACAATAATTTTACTCACATTCGGAATATTTGTTGAGAATTATTAATACTTTTTGATACATAACTGAACTGAAAGTCTTCAATGTATTTGTGCTCGGATTCCATTATATTAAATTTTAATCTTTTTACTAAACCCGTCCGATAGCTGTCAACTAACAGAACAGTTTGTTTATTAACAATATAATCAATATTTCTGACAATTTGACCGAATTCTGAAGAATTTAATTTTAGTTGTTTTTCATATTGAATAAGTCGGGGATAAAGGCTTTCATAGATTTCGGGTTTAATTGTTTTGATTGCTTCCAAACTTATTCTTCCAACGATTCCTAGTTTAGGATTAGAGACAATGTCTTCGAGTGTTTCCACAGTAAGCGATGGCTTTGTTATGAAATAAGTTCTCAATAATAAACTGGTGAAACATTTATTCAATATTGTTGAGCATAATAACAAGGTAAATAGTAGAATAAGAATCGGATTCTGTCTCATTTCAATGATTTTATATAATCTTGTAGATTGTCCAAGCAAAAAGCCAAGTATATTATAAAACAATTTCCAAAAGAAATTAAACTCCAATTTATTCAGAATCCATGAATAAAACAACATTGCAATGAACAAAATGATCCAGACCTATTTTTAAATAATTAAATTTAGATAGATTCCTAAAAATAGACCTAAAATGTATTAATTACCTTAAATATATCTAAAACTTACCTGGTAAGAAAAGAGGTTTTTATAAGGAAAGTAAGAGTCATCTTGGTTATAATCCAGTGTGCTTACTATCTCCATCAAATAGTTAGTTTGTGTATGGTAAAAATATCGAGAATTAGCTTGATCATCTTTTAAGTAACCTCGAATACAGTATGATGTTTGTTCCTAAGATTATTAATCTTGCTAGTTCCTTTTTATATTTCTTATTTTAAACTTACCTCGAGTTTATTTATATAATCTTCGCATGAAAACTTCACGAATTCAACATATAAATTCATCTTGCATGTAATGTATTCAAATACATTTAACATATTTCCCAGATAAAATTTCTAGTACAAAATAATAATTAAATGATTGAAATAATTTTTTAAAAAATTTAAAAATCAGTTAATCTAGTAAATTGTGCTTTCAAAGATTGTGTGGTTTTGACTTTGAAATTTGAATAGCTCTAAAACTACCCAAGCGATTCTAATTCTGTGAAAGGTACTATTGAGAGTTGTGTCCGCATTGTCTATGCACATTTAATTCTGAAAATATTGAATTGAAGACTTAGTCAAATCAGGCTATGATAGGTGGATCAAAATTTTTACTTTTTACAGAATAAAAATAGCTTGGCTAGTTTTAGAGCTAGGAATTGAAATCACATTATTTATTGGCAGAACTATTTTTCCTGATGTCTTATTAGTGTCCTTGCACACATGTTTAAGTTTATTGGTCATTTCAAATTTGGTTAATAATTTCAATATTCTCAAAAAACGTTTAAGATCATAAGTCATTTTGAATTTATTTTACTCCTTCAACAATAAAGAAATGTAAGTATTCTTTATCTAAATTCTTCATTTATCAAAAAAAAGGGTATTTGAAAGACTAAGAATAACTCAATAGTAAGATATAACAGCTTGAATTAATTGTTCAGGATAATTAATGAAGACAACTATTATTTTGAAAAGTCATTTGCCTAGAATATTTCTTTACGAATATTCTCATATAATTATTGATAAAATAATTGCTTTGAAGTTAATTTGGGTTTCAAATAGGAAAATAGACCAAGTACTAATAGAATAACTTATAGAAAACATTCGAAGACCATTTAGAAAATATTGATTCCATTGAATCATGCAGGTTAACAATTAAACTTAATTATATGAGAATAATTTATTGCATATAATTTCGTAATTTACAATATGTTCCAGTTTCATATAAATAGGAAAATAAAGGTGAGGTAACAGCAATTGATTTTGTTAAACATGTACATTTATGACTTTTAGAAGTTATCTTATCTTATTGCTATATGAGTCATATTATATGAGAACTCATTATTCTGGAGTAGTTCTCAATGTGTTCTCATTATTGATTAAGGTTATTTTTTTTATCATATTTTTCATTCATATTTATTAGTCTTAAACACTATTCGTTAAGTAAATCTTCAACATTTGGCCAAATTGATCAAGCTAACATAGTTCAAAATGGCTTTTAATTTTAGGCGAATGGGAAGAATAATGAGTTTATTAACAAATTTTGAAATGTTATACAAAGTAAAGCATGTGTGCAAGGTTAATCATACGACTACAGGAAAGATATTTTTGCCAATAAAATTATATGTAAAATATCTTTTTTTATTTATTATCAAGTTGAATAATTTTAATTTGCTTCAGCCTTTTTTATGGGGAGAGACATTAAATGTAATCGACTACCTTACCTGCAAAATGAACTTGTTTGTTGAAACGGTAAAGATGTCTTGTGAGAATTATATTGAAAGTAACAAGGTGAGTTAATGTTACATTGGAACCTATCGGTCAGGTGTGACGAAATGAAAAGGACCGCCTACTTGCCAGGGCTGAATAACTTCATATGTATTTTTCACATTGAATTTGCTTATAGCATGTATCGCCATCTCATGCATTCCCCGCCGTGCACATCCCCCAAAAAGTGCCACGTATCTGACCCATAACTTGCATTGTTTAACAGTGATGGCCAAGCTCGGAGGCTCCAGGGGGGATCCAGGGGGGATTTTCGAATTTTCCTTCCAGGGGGGATAAAGGCTGAATCCCCCTTGGCCATCACTGGTTATTTAACATCTTTAATGCATATAATAAATTATATTTCAATTTGAAGGCCTCACCAACTCTTTGTTTGGGTGGTTACTTGAAGGATAGCCAAGCTGCTTCTCGACATTTTTGTCATACACAAACAAATTATATGACCGTGATATTGAGTGTATTGGATTACCACCAGGATGAATCTTTCTTTCCTTATAAAAGCCTATTTTCCTACCAGGTAAGTTTTCATTAAAATTTATCTAATAATAAACTAATTAAAATTAGGTGTGGATCATTTTGCTCATGTTGACATTATTTTGTTCATGGATTTTGACTAAACTGTCTACTCAAGGCAATTTTCGTAAATGGCTGTTTATTAAAATTGGTTTTTCACTTGGTCAACAAACCAGACTTTATAAAACCAGTAAAAATATGAAAGCACATCTTGTATTTTTTCTGATCTCCTGGTTGATCTGTTCAACAATTTTGAATAAGTGTTTCACCAGTTTATTATTGAAAACATATTTGAAAACAAAACAATCCCTAACTGTAGAAACACTCGAAGAACTTGTTTCTAAACCAGAGCTCAAAATCGCTGGAGGACTGGCTTTACGTGAAATAAAATCATTTAAACCCGAAATCTATGAAAGACTTAATCCACGAGTAATTCAATACGAAAGACAATTGAATATAAGTTCTTCAGGATATACACAAATTTCTAGGAAAAAACTCCTATATAATGATATTTTCAGGAAAGAAGCCGTTTTGCTTATAAACAGTTATCAAACTAGTATAATCATAAGCTTGAATTCCATTTATGATTTAATGGAATCCGAGCACAAATATATTGAAAATTTTAAGTTCAGTTATGTATCAAAAAGTATTAATAATTCTCAACAAATTTTCCGAATGTGAGTAAAATTATTGTTAAAAATATTTTAATCTTAGGATTAATTGAAATAATTTTCAGTTTAAGCAATCAAATTGAAAGCGGAATTACCTACAGATCGTTTGATGTATATAATATGGCTGCAGATATGGCGGTAAAATTTGGTAATTCTAACCAGGATAAAATAATACCTCAAATGTTGGATAAGATTGATTTAAAAATGTTATTCAAAGGATCTATTTTTGGTCTTTTGTTGGGGTATTTATTCTCCACAATTGTATTCATTGTAGAAACATATTAAACATTTAAACATTATTTAATGTAACTAAAATTTTAACTGGATAAACTATAAAATATTAATAATTTTAGTTTAAAGATAGAGCAAGAAGGTGAAATTTTTGTGCAAATGTATTATTAATTGAATTTGAACAATAAAAAGCTAGGTTATTATAATTTGGAAAAGCCTACCAAACCTTTTAACTGGATTCATACTAAAAGCTCATCACTAACTGAAGACTTATTCACGACCTTCTTTGCGGAAACTCTTCGAAATAGGAAAGATGGTCCAAAAAGTTTGAAAACAGGAAGTTTAGGGAAGGGTAAGACGTCATTGTCTTACCATTAACGTAGTGGTAAAAATCAATAATCCATTTTGAATTAAAAATAAATATCTTTTAAAACTTAACTAAAAAAGTTTAATTATTAATTATTTTATAAATTGTGAGACCCATCACATAAGAAGAGACCCAAACCACCCAAATATTCCCTACATATAATTAAAATAAACAAATATTTTCTTTATGAATTAAAAACTGTAATTATTAACATTTTTTTCTTCCAAATTATCATTTGTTAATTGTTTCTTTTTAATTGGTTCAATCAAGAACGATGTTACTTTTTCTTTATATAAATAATTTTATCATTCAAATCTACTTGCTTAATATCATTTAAACTTTAGCGAATTAATAATAACTTGCTAACAAAAATGAGTAAGGCTTAAAAGGGTGTATAACTTAAATATCCTCTCTTTTTTTCAGTCTAAATGTATCCAAATCCTTAGTTTTGGTTCAAAACATAACCTCTTGGAAAATTCTGGTATTAAAAGCTTTAAAAAATGCAAATTTTACTTAAAAAGATGTCCAAAATTCTTAAGAAAGTTTAGCAATGCGTCTATGCACAGAAAATGGGTGCGGATTCAGAAGTTCGGATCAAGATAGACTGTAATATTAACTCTTAACACATTATTAAACTATTCAAATATAATCATTATATTAAATCAAAAGTTAGAAATAAATTACAGTTTGACAAAAATTAAAATGACCATAACTATTGGAAAATGAAAGATAAATCTTTTTTCTATCGATATTTTCAATGAGCATTTTTCACTATATTTACCGAAGGGATGTAGTCTATAATCTCGTTCGTTAAATCTCTTAAGAGGGACGCCTCTCATAACATGACTAACATTTTTATTTCTTTTACAAAAATATTGCAATAGTTTTGAAGTTATTTTGCAATCAATGCATAAAAAACTTTTGTTTTAAAAATAATTGATATTATTTCGAAATTTCTAGAAAAAACAATTATCCAGGTTATAATGAGAGGTATAATTAAAGTTACAGAAAATAGAAATAATTTATATTTAATTACAGTATTGACGTAGATAACTTTGTATTGACTTGCTGTTTTTTTTCTAGAGGTTTATTAAAATAAATTCTGCAAATTGTGATAAAATATTTTGTTGACTTGATCAATTCAATATATTCTGAAATGGGGTTGGATTTTCTTAGATTTGTTAAAATATTCAGTTTATTTATGAAAACTGAACCCAATGCTCATGGTAAATATATATGCAAGACAAATAACTTTACCGTAGGAGAAATAGTTGTACCTACTCACACAACCGTATGTAAAAAGCATCAAGCTAAACTGAACTAATAATAAATTATTTTTCAGCCTTTTCTTCATGGTGCGTTTTTGAATATGTTTGAATACCTTAAGTGCAAAATGAACTTGGTCTTGATATTAGATAAAAACACCTGTGAAGATTATATTGCACAGGTGAGTTTTAAACTGTTTTAATATTTTTACAAAGAATAATCCAAAACAATATTTAAAATAATGCTTTGGAATTGTTTTTAGAATAATCAAGGTAAAAATTATCAATCTAATTTGAGTTAATGAATTATTTAGGGCGCACCATCGCTCTGTATGTGCGGTTACTTACGAGATGAGCAAGCTGGATCATTATATTTTTATAAACATCTCACAAATTATATGACCGAGATTATAAGCGTATTAGAATTTGAGCCAGATGAAACTTACTTTCCTTATGTGAAACTCTTTTCTCTGACGGTATTATATTATTCAGAAATTAATGATAATTATAATAATTTTAATTTAAAATAATAGATCTGGATACTTTTGTTTTTCTCTACAATCTTTTATGCTTGGGTTCTTGTGAAAATTTTTAATCATGGTAAATTTTGGAAATATTACTATGATTTGAATGGATTTTTGCTTGGTCAAGGGTCTAATCTATTTACAACTACTGAAAAAAAGAAATTAAACCTGGTCTTCTTTCTCTTAAATTGGTTATTTTTCTCAACAATAATGAATAAATGTTTCACCAGTTTATTATTGAATTCATATTTCAAAACTAAGCCATCGCTTACTGTGGAAACATTTGAAGAGATTGTCGCAAATCCTGAGCTGAAAATTATGGGAAAACTTGGTTTAATTCCAATGAAGTCCTATAAACCGGAAATCTATGAAAGTCTTTATCCAAGAATTCTTGAATATGAAGAGCATTTGAAAATAGATAGTTTAGACCTGACACAAATTCCTGACAATACCCAACTATTCAATGATATTTATCAAAGGAAAGCCGTCCTACTTATGGAATCTAATCAAGGAAAAGTTGTGAAAAGTTTACACTCAAAATACAATGTAATGGAATCCGAGTACAAATATAATTCAGACTTTTGTTACCATTACGTATCAAAAAGCATTCCAAACTCTAAACGGATATTCCGGATGTGAGTTAAGACATTTTTCAAATAATTTAATCTTGCCAATAATTTTTTAGGCTAAGCAATTCGATTGAAAGTGGGATAACCTACAGAACATATGATATGATGGCTATTGTTTCTGAAGTTTATGCAAAAACTGAAATTTCCAGAGAAGGCCAAGTAAAACCTAAATTATTGGATCTTGATAACAATATTGGACTGGAAGTGGTATTCAAAGGACCTATTGTTGGCCTTTTAATTGGATATCTGTTCTCCATTGTAGTTTTTATCGTTGAAGTGTACTAGTTATTCATTTTTTTAAAAAATAAAAGTGTATGGTCATTTTATTAGATAGTCAATTATTATGGCTTTAAAACTGTAATTTTTTAATTTAATTATTTATGATTTAAATAAATATATCTATTAAACTATTATTTTTGGGAAATCGCGGAAGAATTCTATTAATTAACAGTTCTTTTCGTTAACTATATTTAGTTAATAATTGGTTTGAATTTTTGAATTTTTATTAAAATATTTATATAATTATTTGAAATATTGATTTTGGTTATTGATTGAAATATTGATGTTTGAACCCAAGGTAATAGAAATGTGATTGAATATTCAAGCAAGTATGATTAAGATAAAATTCAAGCACAAATTCATGTAGAAGTATAGAAACAAAAATATGAATAATTTACACAAAAGTATTTGATTGAAAGTTGAGTTAAAAACACGTTTCGTATATTTTGATCAAAAATTGGTTAAATTTAACTGTCATTAAAAATGGAGTTTTTAAATAATATTCAGTGCAGAAGTGGACAGATCTGAAAGAGAGAAACATGATAGTTTTTCTGAGTGGTCAAGGTATGAGCCTAGAAGAGATTGCCGAAGCTCTTGGAAAAGGTAAGCGTTCCATAAATAAATGGCTTTAAAGGTATTACGCACCGGGTGAAATGGTTTCCAGCACAGGTAGGCCTTCGTTTTTGTATCTAATGAAAAATTCTAATAAAATTGAGTACAATTATTTAAAACATTCATAACTTGCATTATGACCTTGCACACACTTACAAACTTATCTGTCTTATTTAATATGTAAAGAATTTCATATAACATGCAAAATTTTCATTGTTCAGAAACATGTCAAGTATCTTTAAAAGTAATATTCTTGAATATTCATGGTTAATATTGTCTCAACAATGTTTGCCTTTATTTGGGCATGCTTCTTCCCATTAGAAATATTTAAAATATAGTTTGTTGTGTTTACACATCAGTGATGCCCAAGCTCCTCGAAATGGGGTCACGAATTTTGTAAATAATCTAAATATTCTCAAAAAAACTTTCAAAAGTCATTTTGACAAGAACAAAGATGAGAAAAACAGTGTGTAATTGAAAATCAATAGTTTTAATGCATTTCTCATCGATTATTTAATTATATAAAACATAAAATAATGGTTTTTCATATATTTTCTTATAAAATATTTCGGAATAAATAAAGCAATAAATCTACATAATTTAGCTAGATAAAAATAAATAATATTCACTTAGGTACAGGATCAAATAATTAAATTAATTAAATAGAAAAGTCAAAGAAGCGACTGAATAATGCAATTTGAAGAATTAGTGTTCTTACACACACCAGTGATGCGAGAGGGAGTAAAGCCAAGGTACCCCCTAATTTTTGGTTTGAAAAAGACCCCCTAATAAAGAGAAAAATTTGAACTCGAGCGATGATCCAGATTTTTAACATTACGTTTATGGTGAGAAAACGTCTTACCCTTCCCTAAAACTTCCAGTTTTCAAACTTTTTGGACCATCTCTCTTATTTCAAGGAGTTCCCGCAAAAATGTCGTGAATAAGTCTTCAGTTAGTGATGAGTTTTTAGTTTGTATCCAGTTAAAAGATTTGGTAGCCTATTCCCAATTATAGTTACCTAGCTTTTTATTATTCAAATTCAATATACTTATGTTTTGGTAAATATTTTATAGTTTATCCAGTTAAGATTTTAGTTACATTAAATTATGTTTAAATGTTTAGTAGGTTTCTACAAAGAATACAATTGTGGAGAATAAATAACCCAACAAAAGACCAAAAATAGATCCTTTGAATAACATTTTCAAATCAATCTTATCCAGCATACTAGGTATTCTTTTATCCTGGTTAGAATTACCCAATTTTACCGCCATATCTCCAGCCATAATATATACATCATACGATCTGTAGGTTATTCCGCTTTCAATTTGATTGCTTAAACTGAAAATTATTTCAATTAATCCTAAGATTAAAATATTTTGAACAATAATTTTACTCACATTCGGAATATTTGTTGAGAATTATTAATACTTTTTGATACATAAC
>JAQFZI010000052.1:0-29528 GCA_034695605.1 Eupelops occultus | reverse complement strand
ACTTCAATGACTGGAATCAAACGTCACATCCCTTCAAAAAACTGGATTTTGGGAAATGGGAACTAACTATTCCTCCGAGAAGTGATGGACAGCCGGCAATAAAACACTTAACGAAAGTAAAGTTAGTTGTGTTGACACAGTCTAATGAGTTGGCCGACCGATTGGATCCCTGGGCCTCTTATGTGGTACAACCGCCAAAGTCTACGGGCGTTACTCTTTATGATCACGTCTTCTGGAATCCGCCCAAAAATGAAAGATATGTATTTGAAGCCAAAAAACCAAATGCACCGCCAAATCTAAAGATATATGAAGCACATGTCGGTCAGTTGGCCACACATTCTGTCTTTGATTTATTTTAAATTGAATTTGATTTCAGGCATTGCGTCGAAAGACTATAAAATCACTTCATATAAAGAGTTCGCCGATAATGTGATTCCAAGAATCAAAAAACAAGGTTTGACTCAAATATTTGCAATTTTCAGAGTTTAACGGTTTGTTATCATTAGGTTATAATGCAGTCCAATTGATGGCAATAATGGAGCATGCCTATTACGCCTCCTTTGGCTATCAGGTGACCTCTTTCTTCGCGGCCTCTTCGAGATTCGGTACTCCCGAAGAGCTTAAGTATCTGATCGATGCCGCGCACAAGAATGGCATTTATATGTTGTTAGACATCGTTCACTCTCACGCCTCCAAAAACGTTTTGGACGGACTCAACAATTTCGATGGAACCGATGCCTGCTTTTTCCACTCCAGTGGCAGAGGCTTTCATGACTTGTGGGACAGTCGTCTCTTTGATTTCACTCAATGGGAAGTCTTAAGATTTCTGTTATCAAACCTTTGCTGGTATTTGGATGAGTATCAGTTCGATGGCTTCCGTTTCGATGGCGTCACTTCAATGTTATATCACACTCACGGAATGGGAACGGGATTCAGTGGAGACTATAACGAATACTTTGGTCTCAATACTGATACCGAGTCATTCACTTATCTACAATTAGCCAATTATGTGGTCCACAAACTCTATGACAATGTCATTACTATTGCCGAAGATGTCAGTGGAATGCCTGCTCTCTGTAGACCTGTGGAAGAAGGCGGCGGAGGCTTTGATTACAGATTAGGAATGGCTATACCCGATATGTGGATTAAAATACTCAAACATAAATCAGATGACGATTGGAATATGCAGGACATTGTCCACACTCTCACTAATAGAAGATGGCAGGAAAAGACTGTGGCCTACGCCGAGTCACACGACCAGGCACTTGTTGGCGACAAAACCCTTGCCTTTTGGCTCATGGATAAGGAAATGTATGACTTTATGTCGAAAGTTTCGCCAATGACTGGAATTATCGATCGGGGATTAGCCTTACATAAAATGATTCGTTTAATAACACATTCTTTAGGTTTGTCTCAAAAGTCTTCTAATTATTTACAAATATTATTATTAATAAATAGGAGGAGAGGCGTGGCTTAACTTTATTGGCAATGAGTTTGGACACCCAGAATGGCTTGACTTTCCTCGTGTGGGCAATAATGAGTCGTTTCACCATGCTAGAAGACAATTCAATCTTATGGACGACCCTCTTCTCAGATACGAATTTCTCAGTAATTTCGATCGAGAAATGAATTTATTAGAAGACAAATACAAATGGCTTTCCTGGAGCGGTAAGAGAAACACATTTGTCATTAATTACTATAATTATTGCAATTAAAAGGCGGTTATGTGTCGACAAAACACGAAGACGACAAGACTATTGTTTTCGAAAGGGCCGGACTATTATTTGTTTTTAACTTTCATCCGACAAAAAGCTTTCCTGATTATAGAGTAGGAGTAGAAGACGGGGGTAAATATAGGATTGTACTCGACTCAGATGAAGCACAGTTTGGCGGACACTCACGAGTGGATCACTCGACAAATTTCTTCACTTTCAATGAGGGCTGGAATGGCCGAAGAAACTCACTTCTGGTTTACATTCCGTGTCGAGTGGCTCTCGTTTTCGCCAAATTTGATTGAAAGCCAATTCCATTAGACTTTTGTCAAATTGATGGATGAGTTTTCTTTTGTAATGTTTTATTCAATCAATTGAATGAACTTCAAGTATAATAATGTTTAAGATTATACTTTTATTCTCAAAGCTCTAATACCAGTGAACCCTTTATTCAGTTATTGATTTTCAGCATTTATTTTATTATTAAACAAACTTTTTTAGATCAAAATTTTTGGACAAATACTAACTTTTGTTGATTTTCATCGCAATATCTATTGAATTATTGTTGAAATGTATTGAAATGTATTTTTATAGAAATTATTTCAAATCTAAATTAATTGACAAATAAAGACATTTTAAGTAATCTTTCGCTTAATTTAATGTTTGGATTAATAATCGATTAAAACACTTGTTTTAATTGAATTTATTCTCTATTTGACCCCAAATTATAATAGTTTATAAATAATTAAAATTTCTATTTACACAAAGACGAGAAGAACTAAAAAATTCAAACGAATACTTGAATTAAATAATTGATTGTCACTCAGAGAAGACACAAACTGTTGATTGGGACTAAACTCAAGAAATTCTATAAAAGTTTACTTTTCTTCTATTTTTAATGTAAGAATCGATATAAGAGGAGATCATTTTATTTAATTTGAAAACATTTGTTGTGCTCTTAATTTGAATTTGTGTTGCTTTGGAGACCTTTTTACTGATGTTTTATTCAATAATATTCTGTTTTCTAATCACTTCTCAATAAAATTTGGGTCTATTTTTGGTAAAAAATGTCCAAAACTATGGGTTTTTCCATTTTTATCTCTTTTCTAATTAATTATTGATAGAAATCGAAGTGATTTCAGTCGAGTTCTCTCTAATGGATGAAAACAGTGAAAACCTATTCGTTGTTAGGTCTGAGCTCAGTCTTTCATCCAATCAAACCGATAGAACAAGCGTTAAAAAATCAATCGACTCTCAAAAAGTAAGCCCTGGTGAATTTTGTTATTTTAATATTAAGTAATTTTGTTTGAACAAGAATGTTGGCCCAAAATAGAAATGATTAGATCCATCTTTTCTTATACCAAATGGTTTTTATAGAAAAAGCAATTTTTCACAGATTATTAGTCAAGAATTTCGAATATATTTTTCACATTTTCATTGATTTTTCCATTTGTTTCGATTTTCTTAACGACAGTAATCTTAGAGAATATAATCGATTTCATGAAAGGAATGTTTTATTTATTCTAATTATTTGAAATATTGTCTAAAAGTATGGTAAGAGTAAAGCATACATTAGATTTGATTTATTTGTTGCTCGGATTCATTCAAATGTCCAAAACTTAATGCTTTGAATGCACTCTAATATAACGATTACTTTAGATAAGAATGGCTTCAGTTATCAACTGTCAAGACCTTGAAATCCTTGACATAAGTGATGTGGAAGAAGAAGATGAGAATGGATTACAATCACTCAATAGATATAAAAGTAGGTCTAATATCAAAACTAGACTTTTATCATCGATCGGCTCAACTAAAGGTGAAGCCATCACTACTTTGAAGGCAATCGTAAGCTTCACTTTCACATCAATTATATTAAAGTATTTTTTTATATAAAAAATTCTCCTTTTATTCAATAAATTTTAAAATTGAAAAATGTTTCATAAAAACTATATTATTCTCTTTTGTGAAGGAACTAAAACAGTTAGTCCTGGGCTCACCGCTCACCCAATTCACTGATGAGTGGCGCAATCAATACTTCCAATTCAATCAAAACAAATCTCTTTATTATGGTTTAGTTCAGAAAAAAGTTAGTTATCGTAACTTCTTTTTCTTAGAGAAAGAGAAAAAAATATTAAATCATTGTATAAACTGTGCTAAAGGGTGGACCATGTGGTGTACTGGCATCGATTCAGGCTTACATTCTCATTGAATTATTCTTCAACAGTGAAAATAGTGGCCAACAAGTAAGTAGCGAAATGTTAGTGAAATGTTTGGGAAAAGCCATTTGTAATATACTCTGGAAAATTGGGAGAAGAAGTAAAGCAACGGTCGCTCAGTAATTATTAATTTTTATTTTTATAGAATAATTATTTGATTACTATTTTTAGTGAAACCAATTCAATAAAAATGCAAAGAAATAGTGAGATATGTTTGGATGGAATTACAGAACATATAGTTTTAAACTCTTTTGATTCATATGAGAGTCTATTTTCTCACGTCTTAGACATCATTCAAAAGGTATAATAAGTGACTGTTTTTTCATTAAATCTGAGAGAATAGTGTTCTAAAAGTTTTCTCAATAGAGCCCTAAAAGCATTGGTTGCGTGTCTTTTCTTTATTCGTGTATTTTGAGCCGAGGCTGTAGTCGAGTCCGTCAAGACTTCGATGATCCCAACATTTCTCTTATTGGTCGACACAATTACTGTACTCAAGAAATGGTGAATTTGTTTTTGATCGGACGCGCAGTTTCTAATGTCTTCAATAACGATATAAACTGCGATTCATTAACACTTCACGGAGTGTTTGGCTCCTCTCAGATCGGGTTTCTATCGCTTTACGAATACTATAAATCATTTGAAGTAAGTCTTGAAATCAGAGAAAATATATTACTTTTATCTCTCTTTTCATTTCTTTTGATTTATTGTTTAAAACACTTTTTTCTCCGCTTTTCTTACTTTTTGTCAATTTCTGCAAATCGATCGGACATTCAATGTTTGTGTCACTCAAAAAACATTTGTTGATTAAAATAATGCCAACAGATATTAATATTGACATTAGGATGTGCTAGTTTGCTCAGCAAGTAATTAATCGAAGACTTTTATAGAAACTTGAGTTCTATTGCAATCGATATCTCTCTTTGAATAGACTTTATTTAAATATTTCCATATATTTATTCCAAATATAGTAAATAGTATTCAGAAACAGCAGATCTTTATTACAAATGATTGCATAAAACAATCCAAAAACCTTATGGTTTGGACACTCAGAAGAAGTAATTTTGTCAAAGTTTCACATTAAATGTCTTATTTCCATAATTTCCAGTGAATTACAATCGACTCCTTTCTTAAATGTGAACATTCTTTCGGTTAAACGATAGACAGTTAATAATAGCCATAAATTGATAAAAACCTAAATTGAATTTATTTTTATTACTTTTCATAACTTTTTTTTTGAATAGAAAGATAGATATCAAAAGTTACAGAAAATAATTAATTGATGTCCAGAATAATATTTTTATCTAGAACAGAATAATTTATTGAATTACTGGATCGATAAACAAGTGCTAGAAATAGATGCAATTCTAGAAACTTTTGGCAATACATTTGGGATCCGGTTTTCTTTTTGTTGTATATTTTGTTCGTTTATTATTATTTCTATTATTGTTTGACATTCAATAAAATGCTAATATTTTGCTGAATTTGAATTATACGACAAGTCATTGATTTCTAAGAAAATATTTAATACGATATGTGTTTGTGTCGGAAAAGATGTGAAAATATGAAGGAATGAGTCTATACTTAATTAAATTAAATGAACCGTAATTTGGTTGACAGTCTGCCCAAAGCAAATACACCATTAGTTTGTGACAAACTATCAGAAAAAACATCAAAGACTTTGTTGACTAAAAACCAGCAGACAATTAGTGAACATTAGCTTGGTTATCCCGAATGATATATAAAAAACCAAGTTTCAAATGACAGCAATATTTTGGTCAATTCGTTGTACTTTTTTTTATTCACTAATTGTGTCGGATAGGAAAAGACAAAGAAATTGTAGCTTTGAATCAATTTTTCTTTTCTAAAGGGATTACTCAGTCCTGCGATATATTATAATAAAAGTAACATTTCATCAGATATTTGAAGTAATAGCGAACCCTAACCTTTAAGAGACAATTTGAATTGTGATAAATGTTTTGACGGCAACAATGTTTAAGAATTTGTTGCATCTAGATCTATTTAATTCAAATTCCTTCGCGTATGAGAATTTTGTCTCATAAGAAAACCCAAAACACGCAAAACATTTTAATATTAGGCATTTCTTCAATAGATTTATTGATTTTGTCGTTCACTAAACAATTCTTATAAAAACCATTCCTTCGTTTTATATGACACATAAAAGACATGTTTTTTGCAATAAAAAAAACTCTAATGGATTACAATTATAAAAATTTGCAATTATAGGTGGGATCTAATTACAAATGTCCACAATATCCCATTTATGTGATACTAAGTGAGAGTCACTTTTCTATTCTGTTCAGCAAATATCGAATAGAGAACAGAAAACAATTTGATCTCTTCTATTATGACGGACTGTCCCTACAAGAAGAGGAAATTATACTTACCATAAGTGAGTCTTTTATTGCCAATAATAATAATAAACCAATTATTGAACACTTGTTTGACAAAAAGGCAATAAATTTGTATTCTTTGTTGGAATCAGTGATTAATTAGTTTCCTTTACTTTTATCCCAAAATTTCCATTAAATCAAAACTAATTATTTTCTCAATGATTGACAGAAACTGATAAAAATGAATGCAATGAACCAGAAGTCAAAGAAGAGACTATAGTGCCGTTGGAGTGCGTTATTCGCACCAAATGGACAAATGCTATCATCATTTGGAAGACTAGCGATAAAATTCTTTAAACCCATTACCCTTACCATCAAAAAAGGCTTTAATTTATTGTTTTTATCGATTTTAAGCTCTAAATAGGATTCTTAGTACCAAATAAATCTATAATTCGCTGAAATTGTTTGAATTTATTTTCTTTTTTAATTCAATTTTAATAACTTTCACTCAAATCCTCGAATAAAATGTTTGTTTGGTTCAAGTTATCGATTTTAGTGGTGGTCCCCAAATGTCGTTCATTCTTTTGCCTCAAATATAAGTTTATATTAAATTTTGTGAATTGAATCAAAAAATTGGTTTAAAATAATATTATATAATATTTCTATTTATTTGATTTATTGGATGAAAAGATAGTCCTTAAAGTTTACTTCTTTGAGTCCATAAAACTTAGTCATAGCCAAAGGCTATAATACAAATTGAGTAAACTATTGGTCAGTATAAGTGTCCAATAATGTGATTGGAGTAATCAGTTATTGGATAATTAAGGCGATTAAATACAACATAAGTCAAATGTCAATTCTTTCGATCATAGATTAGCTCTAAACTGCTTTTTTGGCCACAATTGGTTTGTTCTGTCTTTTATCTAAACATATTCTTTATGCTGCTGTCAATCACTGTATATGACAGTCGACACAATAACTCGATTGAGTGTTTTTCAAATCCAATTTCTGCCTCAAACACTATTTTTTCCAATTTAATAAAGATTTCCTTCAAATTTGGCGAAACCAGAATTTTGTGATTTTTTTGGTCAGTTTTTACCCTATAACTGGATATCCAATGAATTCCATCAAACATCAAGTCTTTAACGATATCTTTAAGGAAATCTTGGACTAGTCATGGACTTGAAATCAGATAAAATGCATTAACTATCATTTATTCCATCTCTGCTGTTAGACTTTAGAAGAGCCTATAATGTGGTATACCATATATGCCCTCATTTTTAAATAAAGAATTGTTTGAGTTGTTGTCTTATGTGCTAAAAAAAAGATTTGAAATTTATTTAATTAGATTTTTGATGTCAACTGAAATTTGGTTTAATATTTCAAATATTCATTATTTGGGTGTAATTTGAATCTAAAATGACGTTTAAATATAAAGTCGTTTTATAATAAAGTCGTCTTTTCTTCTTCAAGCAATGCCTCGAAGAGAAGACATATTTGTGTGAATGCAAACCAAATGATAACCACTTTAAGAATTACGACTTTATATCTATTTTGTGGAAAGTGAAAGCCATCTTTATTCTGAGCCCGAAGTCATTCACCAATGAATACAGTTTTCAAATATTATAGGAAATAAAGTGATCAACGAATCGGCAGAATATATATATTTCTGCTTATTCTCAACTATTCATGAGATTCAGTGGAAAAAGTGTGAGGAAGTCATTTATCCTGTGCTAGGATTTCGATTAAACTCATTGCAAACGAAGCACAAAAACGACATTTTATTGATTACTCAATTTATGTTTAATTGATTAAATCAAATGAAAGTTTAATTTAAGTATCTTTTGATGACTAGATTTCGCAATATTTGGCTTATTTTGTCTTTAGTTTTGTTCCAATAAATTAATGAATTAAATGATAATTAAGACATCGAATAACAATATTCTGAATTAAATTACTGACAATTATGTTCTCAATATAACTATCAAACAATTCAATCGATTGTTCAGGAGTTGGGTTTTGCAGACATTTGTGTTTTGGAGTTGAGTTCATTCTTTTCCATTTGTAATTTCTCTAATTGTGATTTAAGGAATGTGTTGGCGTCGTCCTGAGAAGGAAATACAGTCTTAATCCATGCGATGACGTTCTTATTCTCAGATTCGTCTCTCGGCTTAACTGGTGATGACTTTCCGTCTGATTAAAAATATTAAACAATTTTCAGATAATTGTAAACACATTTTCAGACAAAACATTCTTTATTTCAATTAAATAAAGGTTTCATTTAATGATAACTTATTTTCCGGACATTTATTAAAATAAAATGAATTATTGATCCAAAAAATTCCTTTAATAAATTCCTTTAATTCCGGGACAATTCAAATGTTCAAAATTCTCTCTTTTCATAACTAAACAAATTGTAAAAACCGCTTATATTTGCAATTCTCGGCTTATTTGAGAATAATTTAGTGAAATATTTACAATTTTTTTTGTTAAAAATTTTTAAAAATTTAGAATAAAAAGCATTTCAATGAAATTCAATGAAATTATTTCATTTTTTTAATGAATAAAATTCAAAATAATTTCTACTTTTTTGGGGAAACAAAAGGTTTTTACTTATTATTCAAATAAAGATAAAAATCTTTTCTATAAACTAAGGAAATAGAATTAAATTGGAGCAGAACTTCACTCCATTACATTTACCATTAAGGAATTTATGGTTGAGCAGCAATATAGTAGGCATAGCCGCACATCCATGCGATCAATACCTTTCTAAGGTTAAAAGCGGAAGAATTTGGTTGGAATACGACTGAGTGGTACTCCTCATTCAAATGTAAAAAGTTAAAATTTAAATAAGAAATAAAATATGCATGATGACATCTAAGTAATCAAATTATATGGAAATGTATTCAAGAAATTCAGAAAATTTTAAGTAAAGAAAGTAATTCATGAAATTCAGAGCTAAGAAAAAGATTTACTGTTGTTGGACGACACTAATTAATCTTGCTTAAAGAGACACTTTTATCACTAAAATCTCCAAATGTGAGAGAAATTCAACAAAAATTCAGAAAAAATCAACATTTAATGAATTATTATAAAAATGTCAATTCGTGCGAAACATCTTTGAGTCTGAGTTTGGTTTGAGTTTAATGTAAAACATATAAAACAAGCATTTCTTTAATTAAAATGAGATAAATCTTGAATTGAGCACAAATTCTCTTCCAAATCAATAGACATAAGAGTTTGTAATTAGAAGACCATTCCTTTGACGATAAACTCATAACAGAGTTATCTAACCATAAGCTGATTACAAGTTTCTTCTAAACTTAATATTATTTGAAAACTTTTGTCGAAAATCAAATTAATTCAATAATTGGAGTGAAAATAATTCAACAAAAATATAAATCAAATAAAACATAAATTTATTATAAAAATAAAAATACAAAAAAAGATATTTGGACTTAAAGTTGTAATTCAATGCATTTCTATACAAAACGAACTGAAGTTCATGACCTCAAGTCCCAGTCTTGGGCTCAGTTAGCTTTTTTCGTCGTTCTTTTTTCTCTATTATGAAATAAAATTGTTTTATCGAAAGTTAGTATTTATTAAACAAATTGAATAATAAATATATTAATCGTTTTTTTCTTATCGCAAAACCAGAGTTTCCTTCAAATAATTGCATATTTTGTTTAAACATTAAATAATTGGCAAACAGTTGGCATTCAATTAAGACTTCAATTGTTATCACATTTCAAAGGAATCAAACAATGCTTTTCTTCGGGCTCTGACCCCAACTCCAAAGGAATGAAAAAGAGTTTTATTGAAAAATCGAAGAATAATTAACTTATTGTTCGCCGAATTCCACTAAAATGGCTTTTCGGTTAATTTTTGATTTATTGGTTTAATTTTATAACAAATAAATCGAAATTAATTTTGAAATTTTGTTCTGATTTAATGATTAATTGACTAAAAAAGAGGGTTCGGTTGAAAATAATCCACTTTTTACGATATAATAACCAATAATTAAATTCTAATAAACTTATATTACATGAATATAGGACTCTATTGGAGTGAATTCAAAGTTTGATTTTATCATTTAATTGATTTTCTTATATAAAAGAGAAGATCTAAACCACTAATCAATTGCATTATTCACATCCAATGTTCAATAATTCAATTAAAACTCTATTCCTTTAGAAAAACCTGTTTTCATATAATTTGATTACAAAATAAACTGAAATTCTATTTATTTGCCAACAATTAAGTGAAAAATTGATAAACAATTCAAGAAAAGAGATAATAAACAAATTCTTGAGATTAGATTCTTTGAAATTATCTTTTTTTGATAAAAACTAATGTTCGGAACAAATTGAAAGAATAATTTTTGCCTCATTTCTATCGATCTCTGAGACTAAAAATAAATATTAATCTTCAGATGTATTTGAGAGAAGACACACTTTATTATCACATATTTTCAGATGAAAAGCGAAAAAACGGATTTAAAAGTGAGACTCAATCGCAAACATTAATCAAATGCAGTGTTGAAAGAATATCTAACAAAAGGTTTTTCTTGACTTTTATTTAATTTCTCTTTAATTGAAAGTCTTTTGAGATTCAAATCGATTGCTATTAAGAAAACCGAAAAGTCATCCGAAAACCTATAGATGTGTTTAATAGAGAGAAATGTAGTATTCGGTCATTTATATGAGGAAATAGTATTTATTGTGAGTGCGAGTCATCATCTCTCAGGTCATGTACTTGAAGTAGAGTTGCGCTAACATTATAAATGATTTTCATAAAGCACTGGTTCTTTGATATTGTCTTTGAAGGCTTATAGACTCAAAAAATGAATTATTTGTTGTCTAAAAATTATGTTTCGTTTTTTAAGGCGATTACAAGTTTCGCGGAATTACTTATTATTATTTGAGGTAATTCTTTGTGCAATAGCTTAAGGGCTGTCATTTACAGGTTTAAAAGAGCTAAAAAAGTTAGCCCTCACTCAACCATATTGTTCACTAAAAGAAGAAGAATTTGTTTTAGTCCTTGGCTATTGTTGTAATATTAAGTCACGACTTGAATACATTATTCGCTACAAAGATTTTAAACTTTAAAATGTTTTCATCGAATCTATTCTTCCGTCTCTTCATTAAAGTTTATTTTTTTAGAACAAAATTGTTTTAATTATTTTAATTTATTAGTGAACTTCAAATTAGTAAACATCAGAACCTTTTCTCTCAAATCTAGTAATTAAATATTTACAACAAATTCGAGTCTTTATTTGTTTTTTACGAATAAAACACTTTTTTATTGGAAAAATCCAATTAAATAATGAAAATATTTTTCAAAAGAACTTTTCCTAACAAATAATGATTTAAAACTAAAATCGATTTCAAGACATTGTTTTCTAAGATTAGAGATTATTAAAAGAATTGTTTTAAAGAAAAGTAATTTGAGTTTAATTTCCAATTTTTGAAAATGTTTTGATTGAAATAAAGTCGAAATAAGGTTTTTAGTGTAAAATCGATTTCAGAAAAGTTTGCTCATCTCTTGAGAAATATTTTGGGGAAAACCTATTTATTTGATCGGATATTCAGTTAATGTGTTTTCACACAATGAGGAAAAACAATGAATTTTTGGCAAAAGTGAAGATAACTTTTATATTATAAACAAATAGAAGGGAAGGACAGATGGTTTGGTTGGATATCAATCATAAATATATATAAGAAATGTGGAAATCTAAAAATAAAACACCTGAAAAGGGATGACGTCTGGAATCAGTTTAAATTTGAGGCTTTAATGCCTAAAACCCAACAATTTGTTTGGAACTCACCTTTCTTTCGCTTCTCTTCTTCAAGACGTTCCAACAAATATGCTTCCCATTCTTCTTTGCTGAAGAAAAAGCGTTTAATTTTGTCCAGAGTGCTCAGACTCATGTCAACGCTGGCCGACGGCGATGTCAGCTGTTGTCCACTAGCAGCACTGTCACCATTGTCAGCTTCTGGAATCTGTTCTCCAGAAGACATGTCTTCACTCGACGACGGCTTAAGCTCGACTGAACCCTACACTCACTGCGCGCACTCTCGACACTGTTGCACAACAATTATCCTCACGTGAGGACAGAGGCGGAGTCGGAATAAGAGGTTCCGCCACTGAGAGCGAGGAGAATTTGAAAAAAAGGGAAAAAAATTGTTTTGTTTTGAAATTTTTATTTTTCAAAAATTACATTATTTTTGGTTTTCTTTACAATTATTTTCTTCTTTTTCTCGTTTTCTTTCTTTTTGGATGAGATGTGCCTCAAACTCTTCTTTGGAGTATATGAAGCGTAGAACCCATTTCTCCCAAAAAGATAATTTTCGTTCTTCTGGTCTTCGGTTTGTTCTCTTCTTGTCCTCCATTTCTGCGCACAAATCGATTGAGAGTAAGAGCGCAAACTCTCTTCTATTTATAGATAATCACCATGTATGATCATTTGGTGAAGTGGCGGACACAAGTGGACGAATATTCTCACAAATAATCGATATCAATGGCGGAGAGATGAGTGTTGGGCGCTCAAGACGTCCTTGGTGTTTCCATAAGAGAGGAATCAGTCTGGACGATAATTTGGGCGCCAACAGTGACTTTACTGTTGATAACGTCGATGAAGAAGTGGCAGACATTACAATGGAAGAGGAGGAAGACTCTGAAGACTCTTTGCAGACCAGATTCTCTCGTCTCCTCTCGTGTGAAGACATGGCAGACGTCCATTTCGTGATTGGCACTCATGCGCGCCAATTACGAATTCCCGGCCATCGTCTCGTTCTGTCGGTAGGATCTGAAGTTTTCAAAAATATGTTTTATTCGCAAAACAAAGAAGAAGAAGAAGAAGAAGAAGAAGAGTTGTCGTTTCCAGATATAGAGCCACATGCATTCCTAGAGTTTCTTCGACATTTCTATACGGATCAAATTCATGTGAACAAAGAGAATGCGATTCCAGTTCTTCATTTGGCCAAAAGATTCCAAGTTTTGAGTTTAGAGAAACGTTTGAATCATTTTTGTAGACATTGTTTGGACGCAAATAACTGTTTCTCTCTTTGGTTGTCCGCAAAGAAGTTCGGCGAAGAAGAGATTGAAAATATTTCTCTTAAGATGATCGAAAGAAACGCCGATTCTGTCATTTTGTCGCCAGACTTTCTTCGCGCCGATTATTCTTCTGTTTGTGAAATCCTTCAAAATGATTGGTTAAGAATACCTGAATTGCAATTATTCATTGGAGTGACCCGATGGGCCAAGAACAAATGTCTCAAAAGCGGAATGTGTCCCACGAGAGTCAATGTCCGTCTGGTGTTGTCCGAAGCCATTGATTTGATTCGATTCCCTTTAATGAGCGAAGAAGAGATCAGAGGAAGAGTTTCCAGTGAAGGACTGCTTGAAGACGACGTCATTCGCGGTCTGCTCTCTTCGCACAGAACTTGGCCCCGAGCCACTCGTCCACTGCCGTTTTGTTGTACTCCTCGGGCGTATCAACGTCTTCAAAGTCCTCTTTTGACAGTTCAGAGATTCCAGAGTTTCGACAATCAGTTGTCAAATAGAAATTCAAATCATTTTCTTTCCTTTTCTTCAAATCAAACCGTTTTTCTCTCCGCTATTGGAGTCTATGGTCCGCGAAAGGCCTGTGCTTTCTATATTCAGGTAATAATAACTAATAGAGTATTAAAGTATTAATTTATTATTACTATTACTATAGATAAGAGTTAGTGTTGAGAGAAGAACTCGCGATCCGACTATTGTTGACAAGACTTCAACCGAAACTCTTTTGAAATGCGACGGAAGTCAACCAATAATTACAGTAAAGCTCGAGAAAGCCTTTCAATTGGACGCCAACCAAATATATGACGTCAGAGCAGTGGTTGAGTCCACTTCGCGGCCAACGAGTCAAATGAAGGCCAAACTCAATCCGCACCTCTTCTACAGTCGGCCACAAGAAGTCCACTTCTATTACGGAACGGGACCTCTTTTGGCCGCAAAAGTCAAAATTCAAGAGAAAAACCTGATTTTCAACTTCCTCGAAGACACTCCCGCTATTGGCTGCTGTTCGGCCCCCGCCACTCCGAACCCGCCTCCTAGACCCCCGCCCCCTAAAGAGTACCGAAGAGCGTCTCGAATAGAGAGGTTGAAGCGGGCGCTTTCTTTTTCAGAGAGAATAGAGTCGACCAATAGTAGAGAAGAGTTGAGTTTGGCTCAAATTCCTGTTTTAATGTTTTTCGCGTGAATTCTATGCATTATTTGCTCATTAAATAAAAGTTTAGTAAATAATCGAGAGATGGCTCTCAAAGCGTTTTATTTATTTTAAACGCCATTTCGAAGAAGGCGTCAATCCTTCAGAAGTGATGCCATTAGAACAGCGCGTAATCCTTCCCATTGGCGTTGGCCGAGGATGTGTTCCGATGGATTCGGCGGGAAATCTGGCCATAAATATCCCAAACGAATTGGAGTGTGTGACAAATGGCACTCTGGCCAATATTATACGTCAATTGTCTTCTCTCTCGCGATACGCCGAAGATCTGTTCGCTTCTATTCTGAGCGACGCCACTGTCCTCATCGGCCGTTCTTCGGCTCTTCAAACCCGAATCGACAGATTGGCCACAAAAGTGGTCTCTTTGGACTCAACAGTCGAAGAAGTCTCACTACAAGACATTCACTTAAGAAAAGCGTTTAAATCCAATCAACAGTTCGACCAACAGGTCGTCTCCCGAACCTCTATACCCGCCTCCACCCAAGAGGTGTATTTGCGATGTGCGCCCCCACCGCCTCTCAACAAACTCAACGTATATCGCGATGACGGCAAAGATGGGCTCAAATTCTATACGGATCCGAATTACTTCTTTGAATTATGGAGACAAGAGATGTTGGATCAGACGGAAAGGGTTTTGGCCGACAAAGTGAGGAAAGTGCCAAAAAAGACACAACAGGGTAAGGGACACACTGACTGACCTTTGACCTCTTTATTAATGACCTTTTGTGCAGATAAGAAACAGCGGAAAGTGAGGGCTCCTAATAATAGTCGGGAGCGAATCCGTCAAATGATGACCAATCAGGGAGAGTTCATTATGGCAAACGGAGGGGGCAATGGGGGCCCTCCTATTCTGTATATGGACGAAAACGACCGACAAATGCGACCGAATAGTCTGGAAGTCGCTCTTAATTATCAACAATTAATGGAAAAAAACAATTATTATAAATACAATTCAGAAGTAATTCAATTGAATCAATACAATCAACAGAGAGAACAACAGTTTGCAGAACAACAACAACAGTCCACTCCAACCCGGAGACAACAGTCCATTACTTCGAGACCATCTCAACCACCACCTGCTCCACCTTCTAATCCTTCTTCAGGACCATCAACGCCTTCGCATACAATGTCTCGCGAAGAAACGGTTAATCAGAGGTCACGAGTGAGAGAAACACTTCCGCCACCTCCTCCTCCACCTCCTGTCGCTCAAGAACTGAACGGACAGTTGGAGCCTCAAAAAGTAAACATTCCTATGGAGAAAATAGAGCCACCGCCTCCTCCTCCTCCGCCTCCTTCAGGTATACACACAAAGAGATTGAGTTTTTATTAATTGTTTTATTCATAGAAACGACAAAAGAAAGACATTCTCTTCATTCAAAGCCAACAATAAGTGATTTACAGTCCATTCAACTGAAAAAGACTCCAAAAGAAGGTCCAAAAAGTGACGCCAGATCTGATCTGTTGGCCGCTATTCGCGAAGGAATCAAATTAAAACGGGTCGAAGATTGCAAACAACGCGAAGTGGAAAAGTCTACGCCTCTGCACGACGTGGCGTCTATTCTGGCCAGAAGAGTAGCCATTGAGTTGTCTGACTCTGAGGGCGGGGCTGAAGATGATGACGACAGCGACGCCTGGGATGACGAAAGCGAGTGTTGAGAGTGTGATAAATACTAGTCTCACGTGACTTATGTTTTGTTGTCTTCCTTTTAAATAAATTTTTTTGATTTAAAAAATGGAATTAGAAATTAATGATTTGTTCGACGAATTGCGCGAAGATTTGAATTCAAGTAAAGCTGTGATTGAATTGCTTTTAAGAGAGAGAAGTGATTGTTGTGAGTGCAAGACAAGGCAATTGCCAGAGAAGACCAAACGGCTATTGAGTCACTTGTTTGGAGACGACAACAGTTATAGTAATAGTAAGAGTAATAAAAGTAATAATAGTATTAATAATAGGTTTGAATGCGATTTCTGTGAAAAACGTTTCTCTCGAAAATGCGATCTAAACTCACACCGTCTTCGGTCTCATTCTCAAACACAACAACAGTATTTCATTAAAATCGAAGAATTGGATCAATCGGTGAAATTGAGTAGAAATGAAAGGAATTTCTTTTGCTGTGATTCTTGTGGACAAGAGTTTAAAAGGCGTTCTTGTATTTTAAGACATTTGAGAATTCATAAAAAGCCGTTTAAATGTTTGAATTGTGAGAAAACGTTCGCTCAGAAGACTAATGCTCGAGACCACTTTATTAGAATTCATCAGAAGAATGAAGTGATTTTTGAAGAGAAAAAAGAAGAAAAAAAAGAAAAGGTTTCCGAAGAAGAAGAAGAAGAAGAGTTTCCAAAGAAAATAGAAAACAAAGAAAAGACAGAAAAGAAGAAGGGGTTTGTCTGTCAATGGCAGGGATGTGGACAAGTGTTGAGTGAGAAAACTTCTTTGAAGAGACACCAATTGGTTCATTCGGGAGAAAGGCCTTTTAGTTGTGATATTTGCGGAAAAAGCTTTCGGCAAAAGTCCAATTTGAATGTCCACCAATTGGCCATTCATTCGGATTTGGAAATTCCCAAAACAGAGAAACAAAAAGACGAGAGTTTGGATTTACGCCAATTCACGCACAACGGAAGATCTTATTGTTGTTCTGTTTGCGATCAAAGATTTATGACTTTTTCTCAAATAAGAAGACATTTATTCTCTCATCAAAAGATTAAACCATACAAATGTCCAGAAGATAATTGTTTTCGAACCTTTTCTCAGAAATCAAATATGACTTCGCATTTCATTAGTATTCATATGAAAAACAAACGAATGAAGACTTCTTTTCAACCAATTCGGAAGCAGAGGGAAAAGAGAACCGTTTGTGACAAATGTCCAGACAGAGTGTTTCGCTCTTTTGCACAGTTGGAAGACCACAACAAAAGAGTTCATGATTTGAATAATCCGTTCAACTGTTCTGTTGAAGGCTGTGCGGCCAGATTCCGTCACGAGGCTCAATGGGAACTTCATATGAAAAGACATAAGAAGACACACCAGTGCCATTTCGAGGACTGCTCTTATTCCACTCCTTTTGAATCTGTTCTTAGAGTGCATTTGTCTAAACACACGGGAATAGAAGGACTGTATAAATGCGAAGAATGCGATAAATCTTTTGATTTTTTGGGATCTCTCAATACTCATAAACAAAAAGTGCATAAAATAGCCCTTCCTCTCAAATGTGAGTGGCCAGGATGTGAGAACGCATATAAGAGTGTTGCTGGTCTTCGAAAACACAAGACTCTTCATACGGGAGAATTGAGATACGCGTGCAGTTGGCCAGAATGTGGAAAGAGGTTCCGCCACCTGCCCACTCTGAAGATTCATGTGGCGCAACACACTCTTGAAAAACCGTTTAAATGTGAAGAATGTGAGCGAATGTTTGCACACAAAGAATATTTGAGAGAACATATAAAAAGAATTCATAAAAAATAATAAAACTTTTTTACTATAAGTTTATTCATAAAAATTAGTTTACAATCATTTCATTCATTAGTTTCCGTAGAAAATGTCTAAACGAGTCTTTTCCGCGTTTTCCACCAAAAACAAGAGATCGGCGACAGTCTGTTCCACTTGTTGTTCGTCCACCAAATCACTGATTGCGCGAAACTCTTCTTCTTTGGGCGGATATTTGAATTTTGGTCCGAAATTGAATGAAACGGTGGCTCCTTTGTAGAGAGAGGCCGCCGGATAGTAAGTGCCACTATTGATGTCATTGAAGGCCACTCCAAGGGAACGACCATTTTTGTAGAAAGTGATTCGACTGCCTTTCAATTGAGACAATAATTTGATTTCTCTTTGAATTTCGTCTTTTTCTTCAAAATAGAGAAAAGATTTGAATTTAACTAAAGGTTTGTCTTTAAAAGTTTGCGGCAAAAGTCGACTGATTTCTTGTCTTTGAGGAAGTTCTATAAGAAAGCCTATTATGTCATTCACTCCAAAACCAGAGTCTGAATAATGAAATCCTCGACTTTCATGAAATTTGGTTCCTTTCCTCGACCGAAAAGAATAACCGAATTTGTCGTAACCCAACGGCGCCTGAATATTGGCCAACTCTTGAGACCATCCAAGACGAACAGCCGCTCCCTCTGGCATGTCTTCAATTGTTGCCTCGAAGAACCAAGAGCCTTTATTCGCTCCATAATTGGCTCTAACCATACAATAACCCTTTTCTCCGGTCACAAGACGTCTGTCGTCTGAAATCTAAAATAAAATGTCAAATAAGAGGTCAAATGTCAACACAATGTCTGACCTTTAGTTGCATGGCTCGATCGTGAAGAGAAAGGGCCACCGATTGAGGCATAAGTTTGCGGCACAACCAGCCAGGAATAGGTTTTCCCGCCAACTCTTGTGATTCATCGAATTCTTGTCTGCAGGGACTGTGAGGATCGGGTTCTGCCAAAACATATCGATATCCGTCTTTATTAAAAGGATATTCCTGAGGAAAACCATTTGCCGGCAGTTTTGGAGAACTTAATTCTGATTTTTGTCGTTTTCCCGCAAAATCTGCCGAAACGTCAGACTGAGAGAGTCCGCCCACTTTTCGTTTGGCCCCCCGACCGAAAGAGCGGTTTTGGTTGTCTCCCGGCTTCACTTTAATCACTTGTGTCTCATAATTGGGTCCGATTCGAGTCAAGTCTTGATTCCTAAGAGCGAAATGAGGATCATTTGGATCTCTATTGTCGCTAATGAAGACATCGCACTCTTTGGCCATAGTTTTGACGACAGTGTTGTGCCAGGTCTGTTTGATTCTTCGTGGCATTGTTGTCAACACTTCCCAATTGTGTTCAATGAAAGGAATGATCTCTCGATCTTTGCTGAAAGAGACTCTCTCGGGATTGTCTCTCATGAGATTAGCCAAAGCTGTTTCACACATTTGAGAGAAGTTTGTTTGTCTTCTCGAGAAGACTTCAATAGAATTACAGGTTTTGCATAAAAACGAATAATTAGTCATAAACTGAACGCTTCTTCCGATTGTCACTGTTTTCACGCACTTCTGATGAAACCATTTCAAACATCGAAAACACTGCAATTCCACGCGCGACAAATCTCTTTCTTCTCCACAGTAACAGTTGTCGTCATCCATCACGTGATCAGTTGAAGTGATGATGACGTCGAAGCGAGAAATGCGTTCCGCTATTAAAGCGATTTTAAGACAATTGTCGGCTCAAGACAAACAAAGACAGTCGCGAGCAGTCTTCCATCAGCTGATCCAATGCAAGCCATTCTTGGAGAGCCGAAGAGTGGGACTCTATTTGAGTTTGAATTCACGTGAAGTCAACACAAAAGCGATTTTCGAGTTTTGCTTCGAATTCTCGAAACGAGTTTTTGTTCCGAATTTTAGTGTTGAGTCGCGAGAAATGTCTTTCAGAGAATGTCTTTCGTTAGAAGAGAAAGAATTTGAAAAAAAAGATTTTCAAATCAAACAATTGAAGAACGCGAGCGAAAGAGAAGAGGCTCAAATGGACTCTTTGGATGTGGTTCTAGTGCCAGGAGTGGGATTCACGAGAGACGGCAAGAGATTGGGAAATGGATTCGCTTTTTATGACAATTATTTCAAACAACGAGTAGAGCGCCCTCTTCTGATTGGTTTAGCATTTAATGAACAAATCGTTGAATCGCTTCCCATTCAATCACATGACATAACATTGGATTTGGTTTTATTCGAGAAAATGAGTCAAAAAAAGTGCGAAAATCCGGGATGTGGTCAACAATACGAAGAGGAAGACAATGAAGAATGTGTGTATCATTCGGGAGAAGCCTTCTTTCACGACGCTTACAAAGGCTGGTCGTGTTGTCAACAAAAATCAACGGATTTCACGACTTTTCTTAATTTCAAAGGATGTCAGAAATTATTTTTTGTTTTTATTTTGATTTTAATTTCGTTTGAATTTTAGGCACAAAAGGAAAACATTCTTCGATTAAAAGAGAAATTATTAAAAAACAAATCAAAGAAAAAGAAGTTTTGAAACCAATAGAAGAGAAACCAAAAGAAGAAAACAAAATAGAAATCAATGAAAACGAATGGAAAGCTTTGGATCTCAAAGAAGACAAAGGAGTGGCCGAAGTGGCGTTTGTTCCCGAACAACAAAAACGCCTCTTTTGCAAGAGATGTGGTAAAAGCGATGCTCAGGAGGAATGTGTTTACCATTGCGGTCAAGTGATATTCCACGAGACACTCAAATACTGGACGTGTTGTCCGTCAAAGAAGTTCACAGATTTCGATGATTTTAATTCATTCAAAGGCTGTAAACGAGAAGAAAAACACGAAATCACTGTTGAAGTGAAGAAACCGCGCGAAGACTTCTTTGAAAGCGATTCTCAAATCCATATTCTTCTTTATGGCATTCGTGGCGTTCGCGCCAATTATTCCAATTGTCTGACAAACGGTAAATGTGTTCGGGTGACATTCAAAGACCATTCGGGAGATTTGGAGATATTTTCTCGACAGTGGATATTAAAAGAGTTTATTTTAAAAGAAAAATCATTTGTTTTGATATCGAAATCGAAAATCGAAATAATTTTATTGAAAATCGAAAACAAAATTTGGAATTCAATCGAATAAAAAACTCATTGTTTTGAACGCGATTTTAGTCCTTCTGTTGAATAAAATAATTATTTCTTAAAAAAAGGAAAGAATTGGAAAAAAGAGAAAAAACAGAGAATTAAACGAAAGAAAGAGAAAAACATTTAATTATTAATTATTTATACCTTTTTGGCGGCGCCGGCGCCCACTTTAGTCTTTTTGGTTCCCCTCACTTTCTTCATTCTATTCTTTCTTTCTTTGCGTTGTTTTCGCGCCGTTTTCTCTCTGGTCAACAAACCATTCCTCACGAGACGATATTTGGGCTCAAACTTCTTCGCGTTGTCCAAAGTGTCGTAAATAAGAGCGAATCCAGTGGTCTTTCCGCCGCCGAAATTGGTTTTATAGCCAAAGGCGAAGACAACGTCGGGAGTGGTCTTGTACATTCTGGCCAACTTTTCTCTTAATTCCTGTTTGGAAACTGTTGCTCTTCCTGGATGCAACACATCCACCACCTGAAGAGAGAAGAGTTTAGAGAAATCACGTGTCAAACAATTAATACCATTTGTCGTCTGCATAACAATCGGTTTGTCATGAATTTGCGCGTTCGGATTGTACAAGAACTCTCAGCCTAAGAGAATCATTCAAATTAAATTCAAATTCAAATTCACGAGATTTTTACCATTTTTCACGAGATTTAAGAAATGTTTCGTTTTTTACTCAAAACAGAGGAAACGGAAAGGAATGAGAGCTAAACATAAATTACGTTAAACACAAAAATAACGTTCAGTTTATTTATTATCAAAAAAACATTTAGGATTCTGCTGTCGAGTCGGCCGCTGTTGTCGTCGTTGAGGTTGGATGTCGTCTTTGGGAATGAAATCTCATCGATTGTTTTGTTTGAAACTTTTGTCCGCAAACAACGCATTCGTGAGGTTTCTCTTGAGTGTGCTTTAAGAGAGACAATAGAATAGAAAGACATAAAAGACTTCTTTTTTTACTTTAAGCATATGAACCGTCAAATGAGACTTTTCTCTGAATCTGGACACACATTGAGGCCAATCGCACGCGTAGTTCTTTTCCCCCGTATGTCTGTGTTTATGGAATTTGAGTTTATCTCTGTAAGAGGTCCGAAACTCACATCCGGGCCCTAAACAGACAACAATTAACTTAATAACGCTCTTTTATTACTATTATTGAATACAATCGCAAATCCAAGGCTTGACTTCCAAATGAACGTTTTGATGGACTTTCAATCGGTGTTTGAATTTTGTCGAGAAATCACATGACGACCAATTGCAGCGATGAACGCGTTCTGAGTGCACGTAACGCGTGTGGTTCTGCAGTGAAGACAAACAGCGGAACTGTTTTCCGCATTTCGAACAAATATAAGGCAAAGAAGAAGAAGAGTCTGAAGAATGGATGTTTTGGTGATCGAAAAGCGTTTGTTTTGAAACACAATTGAAATCACATTTCAAACAATTGAAGACTTTTTTCTCTTTTTTTTCTCCACAAGACTTCAAATGTCTTTCAAATGCTTTTAAATAAACAAAACTTTTGTCACATTTTTCGCATCTTTTGTCTAATTCTTGTTCTTTTTGAAAATAAGACAATCTTTGCCACAATTGAGACAATAATTGTCGCGCGTCAAAAGAAAGAGAATCGAATTCCGATTCAAACACTTCTTTGACTTTAAACAGAATCTCGAGACACTCTTTGGCTTTTGTCAACTGTTCTTCCAATTGTTGGTTACGTGAAGACAATTGGTCAAAGAGGTCATTCACCTCAACAACTGATTTTCGGTACATTTTTTCAAAACAATGAGAGACTCGAGAGAGTGGTGCCATCTATTGGTTTATTTATTGAAATGTTTTCTTTTCGTGTGTTTTCGAATTACAGTCGAATGAGAAGAAGAAAAACAACAAAAATCGCATTTAAAAGGTTTTTCGCCCGTATGTGTCCTCCGGTGTTGTTTCATCTCTGAAGAAGTGGCGGTTCGTGACTGACATCCCGGCCATTCGCAATGAAACGGTTTCTCTCCCGTATGAGTTCTTCTGTGTTTCTTAAGATCAGAACTTCCAGAAGAACGAAAACAACCTGAAGAATAGGAAAATCAATTGAAGTCTTATTAGAAAGAGACTCACATCCGGGCCCTAAAAGAGAGAGAGAATTAATTAATACAATAACAGTATATAAAAGAGATTACAATCGCAAAGATATGGTTTGTCTCCCGTATGAATCCTTTTGTGTTCAATTAGATTAGAGGCAGAAGCAAAAGCTCTGGAACATCCCGGCCCTTAATAGAGAGACAATAATTAATAACTTTTTTCTCTCTTTTTGTTTTGATTACAATCGCATTTATAGGGTTTCTCTCCGGTGTGTCTTCTCGTATGGATTTGAAGCCCAGAATGAGAATTACACGAATAATCGCATCCATTGAATTGACATTTGAAGGGCTTCTCTCCCGAGTGAACCAAAAGATGTCTAAAAAAGAAAACATTTGAGAGAAATAAACATCTCTTAAAAGAAAGACCTCTTGAGAGTGGATGAGTCAGCAAATTGTCTTGGACATCCACTGAACGGACATTTGTATTGTTTTTCCGCCCCGTGAACCGCATAATGACGTAAAATATTTCCCTAAAAAAGAAATTCTTTAAAATATTTTAAATAAAAAACGTTTAAAACCTTTTGAGAGAAAAGTTTTCCACAAATCTCGCAGTGGAAGAGTCCGTCCTCTGATTTATTGCACGCGAATACTCTCTCCCCTATTGTTACACTTTTCAACCGTTTATTCAAAACCTGATTTCTCGCTCTTCTGATAATTGTTTTCGAATTCAATTGTTTTTCGGTTTTCTCTTCTTTTTTCTCTTTTTTCTCTTTTTGTCTTAAAATCCGATAATTTGCGACCAATTGAAGGATTTCTCGGCCTTCCTTTCCGGCCAAACAACGACAATTCTTCAATAGTCTCTCTTGGATCGCTTCCAAAGAAGAGATTAATTCCAAAAGACCAGAAGAAGAAAAAGAAGACAATTCAGTGGCAGACATCACGTGACATATGAGAGCTCATAGGAAGAGCGCAGTCGCAGTGAGCGCTGAGAGCGCCAAATGACAAAACGCGAGACAACAATGAGTTCAATGGCATCGCCGGCAATCAGTAATTGTGGCCAATCAGAGGGCAATTAAATTAATTTGAATTTTTTCTCTTTTTACAGAAATTACAGAAATTAACGGTTTATCGGAAATATCGGAAAAGCAATTGAAACAATTGTCTCAAGAAGTGATCATTGATTGCGGAGAATGTCTTGTCGAGAGCGAGAGAGAAGTGGAGAAGAAGACAAAGAAGAAGAGGAGAAAGAAAGCCATTTATTACAGCGAAAAAGCAAAGCGAAGAGAAGTGAAAAGAGTTGATCCCAAACAGTATTGGGCCGAAGAGATAGAGAGCGTGCGATTGAGTGCAGAATACGATTTGCATTTCAAAGTTCATTGGGAGGGATATGCAGAGCGCACGTGGGAATCGGTGCACGAGTTGTTTGAATGCAATCGCCTGTTCGCGCATTTTTATTCAAAACAATTCAAAGACTGCGATGACGTCATCGTTGAATACACGGAATCAGATTTGGAGCGATTGTCTCGTGTTGTCAGTGAAACCACTTCTGATTCGTCAGATTTGGCGCTTCTTTTCAAATTGTGTGACGAGTGGTCACGTGATAAAAGAGTACAAACAAAGATGAAGAAGAGTCTCGAGAAGTGGTCTCTGGCGTTGAGGAGAGCGCGCAGAATGAAAGAGATCTGGTATAAGAGGATTCTCGTGAGACAATGCGTTTTGGATTTGAAAATTCAAAAATCGTTTAAAACTTTGGAAAACTTTTTGGAGTTTTCGGATCAGAGGAAGCGCGTGAATAAGACAATAGAGAAATGGAAGAATGCGTTCAATGAAGAGATTGGCCAATCAGAGACTCCGATTGAAGTGGAGAATTTGTGCGATTTGGAAACTCCGCCAAATTTGAAATTCATTGCGCGTCCACTGATTGGAGAAGAACTTCTTGTGAATTTGGATTTAAAACTATTGAAAACTCAATGCGAGTGTTTGGAGGACTGCACGCGAAACAGAAGTTGCATTTGTGCTCTTCGTCTCTATAGAGACAACAAACGCTTTAAGAGCTCTCACGTGGTCTACGAATGTAACGCCAAATGCAAGTGTGGATCCAATTGTCCGAATAGACGCATTCAAAGGGGAAGAAACAATAAGTTGACGATATTCCGCACTCAGGACAAGGGATGGGGGGTTTTGGCCAATCAGAGTTTCGCTTTCGGCGACTTTATTATGGAGTATTTGGGAGAAGTGATTGATTCGCGCGCCACCCGATTCCGAGACTCGACCTACTTCTTCAATATCGATTCGGAGTTTTGCGGCCAAACTCTGTTTGTGGACGGAAAGCGGTTCGGGAATATCACGCGATTCGCCAATCACTCGTGTGAGCCCAATATGGACGTCCACTTGGCGTTTGTCAACGGAGTGGATCGGGTGCCGCGAATCGCGTTTTTCGCCAATCGGAAGATCGAAATATACGAAGAGTTGACTTACGATTATTCGACAAATATTTTGAAAAAAGACGACAAAACCGGAGAATACGTTAAAGACGACGATTCGGGATATGAGTCGCGAGAATCCAATAATGGAATCAAATGCTTTTGTAATTCAAAAAAATGCAAAAAATTTATTTAAATTTTAAAAGTTTTATAAAAGTTTCCGATTTTTAACGAAATTTCTGAAATCATTTCAATTAACGGCTCTTCTCTTCGGTTGAGTTGAAAAACCAGTTCTTCTCCCGATTGTCTCTCTTCTCGTGAAAGTGACGCCAAAGAGATGTGAAGACGAAACTCGTTGTCAGGAATGTCTTGAGATATCTTTGAATTGGGGAAATCTTTGAGAGTTTCTTGAATTTCTTGAAGACAACGATTTTCTTCTCTTTTTTGAGTGAAAACAACAAAAAGTCTTTTCAAAGAGTTTTCAAATAAATCGAAAAAATAAAAACAAACTCTAAAACCGATAATTGATTTGTTTTCGATTTTCGATTCTATCGATCGCACAAAAGACGAGATTTCGTGGAATTTAAGCGAAAAAAATCCGTTAATTAACGAAACGTGAAATTCATTTAAAAATTGAATTTTTGGAAATTTTTTCTCAAATTTTTGTTTAATTTCTTCAAAAATTTCTTCATTTTTGAGTTTAAAAAACAAATGAATTAAAAATTGATTTCTTTTATGAGAGAAAACTCTATTCTTTCCAAAACTGTCTTCTTTATTGTCTTCTTCTTCTTCTTCTTCAGATGGAAAGAGATTTTTGACGGAAACCAAAGATTTTTTCATTTTTTGTTTACTTTTGAAATCAAAACATTATTTATAGTCAAAGACGTCTAAATTAAGACGTTTTTTATTTGTTTATTGATTTTTGCGCCAAAAATAGCGCCATCTTTTGGATGTCATTAGTAAACAATGGATGAGACGATCGAAACAACACAAGAAGACTTCTTTGATCAAAATCAGATCTTTTTGACCGCAGAAGAAGACTTTCCATTTACAGATGGATTTGCTTCTTTTGCTGAGCCAACAGTTGATCCATCAATAGTCAAGAATGAGATCATCGAAGAGCAGCCAATTGTTGACAGCGAAGAACAGCAGCCAATCACTGCAGTGCAAGAGGTGACGGAACCAATGGCAGTAGAAGAGATGACAGAAGAGCCGACGACAGTAGAGACAGTTGCGGAACCTCTGATTGAAGAGCAATTCACTGTCGAAGCGATTGTTGGAAAACGAAAGAAAAACTCGAAAATCGAATATCAGGTCAAATGGTTGGGATTCGATGAAACGGAGAACACGTGGGAACCAATCGATAATCTCAACTGTCAGGTAATACGCGAGACAACAATTGAATGAAACAATTAATGTCTCTCTCCAGGAATTGATTGCAGAGTACGAGGCCAATCTGATGACGACATCGACGACACCCGGAAGAAGAGGCAGAAAAGCGAAACCGACGCCAAAGACGACACCAAAAGGGGACGGATTCTCACGAGGACTCAAACCCAAGAAAGTGATTGGAGTGACAGAAGAAGGGGGACAACTCTTCTATTCTATTGAATGGGTGGGCGAAAAGGAGGCGTCTCTGGTGGCCGGGAAAGTTGCTCGCGCGAAATGTCCTCAATTAGTGATTCAATTCCTCCAATCAAAGCTCACTTTTAACCGGAAGAGACCGCGTGAACCGCTCGAAAACTATCGACCAATCGCTTCAAAGGCGTTCTCATTGTTCAGTAGAGCGCGAAATGAATAAAAGTATTAAAAGTTTTGAAAATAAAATAATTTCTAAAAAAATGTTTTCAAAGAATTTCTTAATTCTCGTGATTTTTATGTTTTTTAATGTTTTTCTTTTCGCTGAAGAAGAAGAAGACATCGAAAGAAGTTTTCATTTATTTTCTTCACTAAAAGAAAAAGTCAAAAGTTTTTGGATTAAAATTAAGAAAAAATTTAAGAAACCGGAAGTGCTTTCGGGAGAAATGATTGAAAAACCGGAAGTGATTGAAAGTGGAGAAAAAGATTGGAAATAAATCCAAAATAAAGTCTTGAGTTTCAAAAACGACGATTTCTCTTATAGTTGTGATGAATTATTCCCGGCTGAGTCTGTCCACGCGCTCCTCCCATATATTGGTTGTGTTGAGCCGCACTGGGAGATCTCATTTGATGCGCGTGAAGAGGGTTTCCCGATAAATACTGGGAGGCCTGACTGTTGGGAGGAGGCGGGGGTTGCAGTCCTCCCTGGTTGACCCCAACATTGGCGCCAAAAGCGGCCAAAGAGTGTCCGTTGAGGTCAAGTTGTGGCTAAAGGGGGCAAAAGAGGGGTCAAAACTGAAGTTTGAAATCTCTGTTTACTTGGATGACGTCATTGGCGCCCATTTGTCTCAACGCCGCTTCTTGTCTGTCCAGCAACTGTTGCAGAGCATTAGCTTGTTGACGCAATTCGTTCTCCTGTCGTCTCAGTTGTCCCAAATCTTGAGTTTCTGCGTTTCTTCTCAACAGCTGTTCCTCCTGTTGTCTCAGAACGAGCTCTGTGTGACGTCTTTGTTCTTCTCTTCTTCTCTCCACTTCAATCCTCTGCTCCCTCTCGTGACACAACTTCTGCGACTGGCTCTCCATCTGTCTCAGCTGTTCCCTCAACTGTTTCGTCGTTTCTTCGATTTTCAAATATTCCATTTGTTGTCTCAGATTCTCTCTCAAGTCTCGAAACTCCGATTCAAACGCTTCTCTTCTTTGAGTTTCAATTTCCGACAATTGTTTCCATTTACGCGCCATCTGTTGGACACAACTATTAAATGCCGAACTTGTGGTCACAATAACTCACCTCCCACTCAATAGTGGCCGGTTCGGCGAATCTTGGTCCCATTTCTCGTTCCGATCGATATTCGGGAGAATGCAAAACACTCTTTTCGGGAACTCCCTCTTCTTCATCCCGAGACTCGAGAGGAGTGACCACAACGGGAATCGGCGAAGAAGAGAGAAGAAGACATTCGTTCTGACACTTCTTGATGGCCGCTTGAGAAGAGCTCTTTCGCGCGAATTCCACGATTCCCTCGTTAAGAGATCTTCCTCTGTCGTCGGCGGAGACAACGGCTCTTTCAACGGTTCCAAAAGAACTAAACGCCAAATGAAGCAATTCGTTGGACACAAGAGGCGGCAAATTAGTGACTCTTATGGCGGACGCGTGAGCCGCCAACCGAACCCTAAGAGTTCTGTTTTCCAATTGTTTTCCGTCCAAATGTTGTTTCGCTGTCTCCGCATTCAATCGGGTGTCCATTTTTACGAACGCAAATTGATTTCCTTTTCCAATAAAAATATCGGAAATCTGACCAAATTCGCCGAAAAGAGATCGCAATTGATCTTCGGTTGCATTTAGTGGCAAATTAGCGACAAATAGACGACAACGACCTGAAGAGAGAGAAGTTTGACGACAGCGACGACAACAGAGACGACACTTACCTGTGAATGTCTGGGCGTGAGTCGGGTCATTCGGAGGCAAATCCCAAGCGGGCGCTCCCGTCAGTCGAGTCCAAGTCTGTCCATCTTTATGGCCAGTGTGCCGATGGTCCTGAGTGGCCATCTTGCGCTTTTTGGCGTTTTTCGGCGTTTGAGCGACATTCTGGTTTTGGCCAGAAGTGCTCTGGTTCTTTTCGGTTTCTGTCGCGCGACTTGAGTTTTGTTGAGTTTCTGACATTTTGAGTGTCAGAGAGAGTGCGCTCTTCTCTCCTGACGTTATTTGTTTTTAAATAAAGAGTTTTTGTTTGAAAATTGAGTTTTAATCAGCAAAGTAAAAGATATGATTTTATCAACAAGTAACGTCAGCATTTCTTCTTCACAAAAATTTGATTCAATTATGA